>VWZD01008864.1:3663-15160 GCA_013396695.1 Sakesphorus luctuosus | reverse complement strand
TCTTCTCTTCTGATGTGCACACTGATGCGCACAGTGTGCAGGTTGCATGTATACACTGGGTACAAGTTGCACATCTGACATTCTTTTTTCCTGAACCTAATCTGGTTCCTGTGAGAGACAACTCCATTTTTTGAAAGTAAATAGTTTTAAAGACTTTGTTTGCAATGCATTAGCAGAGCAAACAATATCCAACAGAAAGAGTTTATTCCAGAAGTTCTAATACTATTGTACTTTAGCCCAAGTATACCAATTTGCTAGTGTATAAAATACACATCAGGATAGCAGCAGAACAGACACTTACAAGATACGATAGAAATTCTTATCCAGTGGGGGGGAAAAAAACCCCAGTTATTGATAATGTTAGTGCTTTGGGATAAATGACCTTTGAGGATCAAGTGCATATAGGAGAAGCACAAGTGTGTGTTGCACTGTGACATTATACTAAGTGTCAAGAGTAGGTCGGGCAAAGATGCCATCGTGAAGCATGATAAAGTCAGAGAAACCCAGGATAAGTAATTTCAAATATTACTTTGAAACTAAAAGTTGTCAATGACTTGTATTTTATTTTCATTATTAATCATGTAGATTGTCATGCAGAAAAAAAAATTATCTTTATGTCAACCAGAAGACATTTTGAAATAAATGTACTGGTAACAAATGTTGCAGCAAAAGAAAATTATACTAGACAAATGGGAAAAATTATAGAAACTGCAGAAAAGGATACAAACTTCTGGGTAAGAAGTAAAAAATGGTTTCTGAAATGCAAACCTAACTTTTCATTTTGGTTATTTTCTTGTTTTCTGAAAAAAGTTTAGAACCATATTTTCACAGTGCAAAACATATTTTAGATCTAGGGCTTAAACCTTTACTTTTAGTCTCAGGAGCTTTAATTGGCTGTAATTATATTTTCTTATGTAAAGACAGAAGAGAAGAAAAATTTAGCCATTTAATAAGATTGCTAGAGAATATAAAAATCTTATGTAAACAGTATGAATTTTCAACCTTGGGCATACATACTGAGAGACTAGTTTTCTGTTTTATCTGTTCTTGAGAGGCATGACTAGATCCATGTGCATTATAACCTGTCTCTCACAACAGTTATACTCTTCAAGGTCGTATCCAGTGAAGCGCATTTACTGTTTCCTTAGTACCTCTCCATTCCTAACCTAGGAGATGGTGCCCCAACTGTTGAAAGAACTTTCTAAGTTTTTTGTCAATATGCTTTATAAAGCATGATACAAGAGGCATTATTAAAAACATATCAGACATTTTAGTAGCTTTGCAAACTTCAGTTTGTTCCTTGCATTTGTGTTGTTGAGACTAAACAGACATGTAGCTACTATGTAAATAGATACAAGAATTAGGTGTGTATGATATACAATGTGTTCTCCCATTTTCAGTGGCATTTTTGTGGAATTTTGACAGTCATTTTGCCACCTCTTTGCTAATTATTTGAATGTCTCTACCTGTAGAAATTATGTAGTGCTGGGAGAATGGGATAAGCAATTCCATAATAAACATAATTCATTTGCAGCTCTTGTCAACCTCGTAATAAGAGTTGCAATGTCTTTTTATAAAAAATAAAATTTTATAATGTGTTTATTATACTGCTCATACGGGAAATACATTTCTCCATGTAATCTCCATCCTAAGATTAATACCCTCTTACCTTTTTTACTCAGTGTAAATTTGGTTTTGTTGTGATCGGTCTCTAGGAATTCTATTAATCAGGAATAAAATGTCAAGTGTCAGTTGAAAATGATTCATACTCCACTGCATGCAAGAAAAATACCCCTCTGATGTTGCTATTCAGTTTATTACATTGGAAAAAGAAATGTTTATGTCTCTTATGCGTGAGAAGCAATGGATAACTGGTTTACTATAATTTTCCTCTTAAGATTCTCTTCACTTTTGAAGTAAATGAGATTTTTTTTTTCCTCAGTCCTATGTAAAAAGAATTTTTCTTGGAAAAATTTACTAAAATTGTGGTATTGTAGATTTTTGCACATGGCTACGTAGAAGGAATAATAAACTATTGTATTTAGATAGTGCAATTTTCAAAACAGCATTTTGAGTGAAATGTGCCACTCACTGGAAGTTAAAATGTTTACCAACTGAGTTGGTGAGTCTCATTCATGTATCATCAGTTACTACGGGACAGTACAACAACAGGATTGTCCTACCAAGGAATAAACTCAGAGCCTAATTACAGCTGGGAAGGTTAGAAATCAGCATTGCTGTTATGGCTTTCTTCATAATTGTCAGCTTAGTTTCTTGCATCTTCCCCTAAAGCAGGTGTGGTAGCTGAGGTGTTTTGTGACAGCAAGTTGCATTATATTTTGTTTCAGTGAGACATACTGACCTCTGTGTGTGTATGCTTGGTTGAAGTAAATGTTTTCTTAGAAGCTCTTTGACCTTAGTGATACAGAGGGCCATCTAGTAGAATTAAAAGCTTTCTTACAGAGTTTATCAGACAGTGAATCCTGTGGAGCTATAACTTTTTGTGTGCTTTTACTCTTCTGACAGTTTATTAAAATGTCCAAGCTGCTAGAAGATCCCTTTTTTCCTGAGATTGGCAGGGAAATTTAATTTCAGGATCAGTCTCTTTCAGCTTTCTATGTTATCTGCTCTCCTATGCTATAAATGTTGCAAATGGATTGATTGACTCTGATCTTCAAACAGCCTAATTAAGAAATGCACTTCGAAGTTCCAAAGAATTACTCAGCTTGAGTAGCAAGTCACCTTGGCTAGAAAACCTTTCTGTCTTGCAGCTGTCAGCCTCCTTCAGTTTGCCCAGCGAGTTCAATTCAAATGAGTTGTACTAGCTGCTTCAAAAACCTTAAAACCCTTCATCTTTGACCGTTCCATAGCTAATAAGTCCAAGATCAGTTCTCTGTGTATTTGCATTAAGATATGCAGCGGCCTTTCAGATGTAGCCAAGAGGAAATTTGCTGATATGCATAAATATGGTTGGGATGATAAACATCAAAACCAGAAAAGCCTAGGATATTAAGAGAGAGAACTCGCTGAAGAAAGTGGCATTCAATTTCCTGTTTTGTCATTTATATATGCCATACCGTAATTTTTATGTACCTGCTATGCCCATAAACATATTGACATAATTTTCTAAAACGGGGAATGACAAATTATCTTTTCAGGCTTGCACTTCATAAATGAAAACAAATTAAGTTTCAATTTCTATTGTGTGCTCCTGGAAAATTTTATTCATTATCAGCAAGGAAATGTTTCTCCATTCAGGAGAGAATTGTAACAATTATATATTATATGCAGTGACAAAACAGAATGTTTGACTGTATTTTCTGTTTAAAATGTCAGCTATTCTGAGGGCCTTGCTTTGAGAGTATTTCTCACTATATTTTTCTTTATATAATTCTGATTTTTTTCCTTTTTTTGAGGTTATTCAATAGGGTATCTAATCAAAACTATGGGAGAAAAAGCCATTATTTGGTTATCTTGTATAGATCTGCTACAGACAGAGGTGTGATGACAGCTCATGCATATGAATCCATGAGTTAATGGGTGATATTGCAGTTTCCCATTCATGGAGGCATTTAATATCACTGCAGACAAAAGGCTGAATTTGTGCTTCTATTTCACTACCCTCTGTGCTACTATGTCCTTCCCCTGTTCCATGTCTCCTTGTTGGATCTCTCTATAATCATATTTTACTCAATTCTGGCCACATAGGACTGTCTGGGTTTTGCCATTATGTTCTGTTCTCGTTGTAATGAACTAAGACCCTCGTGGAGGCCCAGGTTTGTCTGTTTTGTCAAACCTGGGCAAAGTAAGCAAGAGAAATGCACAACCAGAGGCAGGGAGCAAAGAGACCTCCACGCTTTTTTGAAAATGCAATCTGCAGATGGTATCTCTGATGTGATCTGACCGCAACTGGTGGAACTGGAGCACTTGGTCCTTGCACAGTGTCAGCTGAGGTTGCACTGGCTTCTGTGGGGCATGAAGCAGGAGTAATTACATAGTCATCACTGCCCAAACTGGCTTATTTGAAGCTATCTCCTTTAAGAACTTTACTATAGTATAAATGTGCTATTAGATTGTTAGGGTTAAAGTTTGCTGGTTTCTCAGCAAATTTGTAAATTAAAATTTGTAGTGTTTATTCACTAGCATTGTATGTTGGATCTTCTAAAATAAGTCTGTTTTCAAGATTTATTTCTAATAGGATCATTTTTGCCTTCTTACCAACACGGATTGGCAATGTTACTGCTACATGAGGAATCAACACATATATTTGAGAATTGTTTAATATCAAAGTAGTATCAAGTAATTATTGAAACATTATCAATTAAGGCCTTAAAAGCGTTAATAATCATCATATGATGCTTAGTGTCAGAAATTCAGCATGTCACTGTGACTTGTGTTTTGTTTGAGCTCTGCTATGTCAAAATAATTTCTAAATTCAGTAAATCTCAATTATTTCCTCAATTATCCTTATTTTTAGGGTTTAAAATCTTATTTTTTTCCTCATAAAAAACTGCATAGTTATAACTGGAAAGAGACTTCTATGATTGTAGTCAACTCATGCCAGCCTAATCATAGTCTGAAAGAAGACTTGGAGTATTTTGGTAGATATTTCAGTAAATAATAGCCAGAAGAAAAGCATTGCAGCATATTCCAAATCCTGTGTTTCTATTCAAATACCGTGTGTATGTGTCTTAATGAATTCTCTTTGGCATATGTGTCTTTGATAATAAGCAAGATGAAGTTTGAAACTGCTTTCCCTGGTACTGAAATTAAAATAATGTTTTATTGCTACATTTAATAGTACTAAAACTAGGAAAGTTTGTATTGCACTTAAACAAAATTCTGTCATTTTGCCTGCAAATAGAAGGCATAACCCACAAGCTACAATAACTAGAATGATTTCAAAGTTGTTATTGTTTGAGGTTTGGATTTTTTGTTGGACTTGTTAACGTGCATTTACAGGACAATGTTCCTTAGCTCATGTAAGAGAAGGGTATAGACAGTAAAAATGCTGGGTTTTCCTTCTGTATTCTATCAGATTTTTTATTCTTAACCTGAGCATGTTAAATGTCAAAAAAAGAGATGTGATATAGACACTTAAATCTTCTGGTTTGTTTAATCACTGGCATCTTTATTAAGATTGCTGTGATGATTGTTGACAGAGATAACTTTGCACAGAACACAAAGAATGTTATGAAAGTATCTTGCAATTATAGGGGTTGTTTTAATACTGTTTAAGTCACTGATTTGAGGATAGATTCAAGCAACAACTGTATGACTTGGTTTTGATCTTCAAAGCATCCTTCTGGTTGCAGCAGATTTATGGATGTAATTTTTATAAGTAGATAATTTGCAATCAGAAAATGTCAGCATCCTGAAACTCCAAAGTGTTTTCAGGCCAGCCAACCAAGATATTTAAAAATAATTGAAAAAAAAATTAGCAACTACATTCTTGGTATCTGGTGTGTGCCATTTGAATTTTCATGGCAGAAACCATGCCTTTTAGATCACCTTTTGTTTTACTGGATCAATTTTCCATAATTTTGCTCAGGCGTTTGGGTTTTTTTTCATTGTACCATATCTGTAGTTCTTGTTTTCAGACAAGAAGGTTCTTATTTTTCTTTGAATTATTAATTTATTGGGAAATATGTATATTCAAAAAGATTTAAGAAATTGTTAAGTAGAAAACTTTAGCCTACGGTGGTTTTCTCTATCAACAGAGTTGTGGTTTAGTAGAGGTTTCAAATAAGAAAAGCTATAGTGGTATCATCTTACTGCAGTGAAGCAGATTAAACTCTATAATACAAGGACAGTCTTATAGGAGATTTAATATTCCTGCCAAGGAAAGTAGCTGCTTAGGACTGAGACAAATTGGTTGATTAATGAGTCTGCCTAAAACTGAAACACCAGTGATCTGACTTTATATGCTTTTACATCTCTCTAGAGAGGAGTTGAGCAAATAATATTTTAGAAACAGAAGGTTTTCTATAGCTCTGCAGCTGTGGCTCAACAATTTCTCGGTGCTGATGTGAGTTAATAGTTGTATGTTGTGTTTATTGTGATGTAACATCTCACTAGATTCTAGAAAAGACCCTTGATTCTATTCTGGCTGGAATTCAGCTTGTTTATTTGGACACTACTTTAGAGAGCAAACAATACCCGGGACACCACCTCTGAATGTGGTAGTGGCAACTGCTTAGAGAAGACATAACTCTAGATGGCAAATATTTTCATTGCCATACAAACAGTTCCTCTTCTAGATACAACGATGTGTTTGGCACTCCTCATAGAGACTAGTTGGGTGCATCACTAATGACTCTAAGGCTATGGTAAGGTCTCCAGATAGTATCCACTGCTCCTAGGAGAGCCTCTGTTTGAATGATAAGCCACACATACTTGTTGCATCCCTCTGCTGTAAATACATCTAGTCCCTTCTCTTCCTCATCCTTCCCAGACAGTTTCTATTCCTATAGACACCCTTCTCATTAGACCTTGCTTTTACTTGAACTTTGCTTTTTTCCCTTTCAATTCTGTGTGCCATGAAATATGCAGCTTGACATAAAAGAAAGAACTTTTGAGTAACAGAGGCAAGAAAACATTTCAACTTTATAAAAATTGAATGCCTTTATTGAAAAAAATCCAACTGTAAATGCTAACTGCCAGTCATAGTGTGCTTACTTCAGAAGAGAGATTGTTTCAAGGCTCTAAATATACTGAGCACTATCTTCAAACTTTATTGATTGCATGTCACATCAGTAAAAAAAATTGAGCTCCTAATATATGTATATGTATTTATTGAAAATAAATATACATAAATATAAAACTTGATAGCAAATAAGTAAATACACACCTTTGTAAGTACAACCTCACTAAGCTAGAAAACTGCATATGTGAAATATACATATATCCACTCTTGAACTTTTGATTTCACTCTAAGGTGGACACTAATACTGTAGGTAATGACAGGTGCAGAGGGGTTATAGAACTGATGAAGTCAAGTGAAAAGTTGTAAGAGGTTTTCTAAATGAAGTGTGGGAGATAGTTCACTTATGAATATCTAGATCAAATACCAATCCAAGTGAAAATGAAATAATAAAGAGAAATAGCAGGGTGAAGCATAAGGAACAACTATCAAAGAAAGTAAATTAGAAGCAAAATTTATACATGTAAAGAAGTCATTGACAGTTCAGACATCATATTAGAAACAAAAGGAAACATAATTTTTTACACATTGTCCCAAAATGTTCTAGCATCCAAAATAACAAAAGTTTCAATGAATTATAGAATATTCTGAGTTGGAAGGGGCCCACAAGGATCATCCAAGTCCTGGCCATGCACAGAACAGCCCCAAGAATCAGACCATGTGCCTGAGAGCATTGTCCAAAGGCTTCTTGAACTCTATTAGGCTTGGTGCTGCTGTGACCACTTCCCTGCAGAGCCTGTTCCAGTGCCCAGCCACCCTCTGGGTGAAGAACTTTTTCCTAATATCCAAGCTAAACTTCTCTGACACAACTTCAGGCCATTCCATCAGATCCTGTCACTGGTTACCACAGAGAAGAGATCAATGCCTGCCCCTTCTCTTGCCTTCCTGAGGAAGTTGTAACTGCAATGAGGTCTCCTGAGTGATCTTAGCTGCTTCTTGTATGGCTTCACTGTCTTCAGACACTTAATATCTTTTTTTTATTGTGGTGCCCCAAACTGCACAAAATATCCAAGATGAGGCCACCCCAGTGCACAGCAGAGCAGGACAATCCCCTCCCTTGACCGGCTGGTGATGCTGTGCCTGATGCCCCCCAGGCCATGGTTGGCCCTCCTGGCTGCCAAGGGCACTGGTAACTCATATTCAACTTGCTGTCGACAAGGACACCCCCCCCCGGGTCCCTTTCCATGATGCCATAATCATCCTTAACCTTTTTGAAATTTAGGACAATGTTAGCCAGCTTCCAGTCCACTGGGACCTCTCTAGATTCCCTAGACTGCTCAAAAATTGTTGAGAGGCCTCATAACATCAACCAGCTCTTTAGTATTTTTGAATGAATTCCGTCAGGCTCTATAGACTTATAGGGATACAACTAGAGCAGCAAATCCTGCACATGTTCAGAATTGGCTGGAGTTTATCATGAGTCATGGTCCTTCAGCTCAGGGGGCTGGGACCCCCTTAGCCTGTTGTCAGTGTCAAAGACAGAGGTAAGGAAAGCACTAAACATCTGTACCATGTCTATGTCCCCGCTTGTGAGGGAACAATTCTCATCCTTTAATGGGTTGATGTTATTTTTGCACTGCTTTTGCTCTTAACATATTTTTTAAACCTCTTTTTAAAGAAAGTTAGGTTTATGAAGGTTAGCTAGCTCATGGATGGTCTAGATGCAGTCCTTTTTCTAAGGTGATTTCTCAGCTGCTCGTTGCTGGAAGCTGCCATTAAAGGAAATAACATCACCCAATTTTATCCCTCTGTCTTAATACCTACTTATGCTTATTGTCTGAAGTGGGATGTAGGCTGCATGATTTTAGGTCTGACTAAGTAAGGTACCACTAATTACTGAATGTTTTGTAAAAGCTGGGAGTATAACTTGAATAGAAAATTCTTTGAGAATCTTAAGTTACATTTCACTGTTGTCCCATACACCCCACAGATTATTACATTTTCCTTATGTATTTTCCTTATATATGCTCTCCTTTTCTCAATTAGCTTCTTTGAAAATAAAGAAATATAGACCAGGCCAGCACTGGGGATGCAAACGTTTGAAAGTTTAGCTACAAAACATCAAACCTGCCTAAGCCTGAGGAAACAGGAGGAAAACGTAGTATGTTCTGTTTTCTGCACAGTAGTAAATCTCTTAGGGATTCTGAACAGTGAACTGTTTTCTTCTCTCTTAGCTTCAGATGCCTATTTTGTAGTCCCTCTTATGATTAAGGGTGGGGCTTCAGGTTAATGTGAGGAAATGCATCACTATAGGTTTGAGAATCTGCTTTGAAGTTACACAGTAAAATACAAGGGTATACCTAAAAGGTATAAAAATAATTAATTTTTTTAAAAAATCAAGTTTTGTGTAAACTATATTTTTTTTAAATCCTGACTATGTTACTTACTAAGACTACCATAGCTAGTAAATTACTAGAATTTGTAAAGGAAAATAATATGGCAGAAGGAAATCCCTTTTTTTTTTCAAATGGTGTTCTTTTGAGTTTGGAGATTTTTACATGTGAATGAGAAACTATTGATTTAGATACCTATAAACAGCTGTTTTAGTCTTGATGGTCATGAGTGCTGCATTGATTGCGGTGGTGGAAACTGAATTAAAATCTTTAAAGGCAGTGGACTGTATTCAATGTTAATATAATAATTTGCTGATGGACTAGAAAGCTCTAATCAGTATTAAGATCACTTGAGACGTATAGGTTTGGGAGTTTTTTAGTTCTTGCTTGGGATTACATAAACACATTCCAAAATGCTCATAATTTATGGGCCTTATTCTGCACTAGCAAAAATTAAGGCTCTAAGAAATACCTGTTTCTCTAGAGCTCTTTTAAGATAGTAATATAGTTATGTAGAAATTCCCTTAATGGCTTGCATGCATGGCAAGTACTGTTTCGGTTAAAATAGTTTGAAGCACATGCCAGTACAGTATTACTTCGCAGTTGTTTTATTGCCAAGGTGTATTCTGATGTCTGGCCTCAACAGTGTGAGGGTCCAGCCTCACTGAAACATCTCTTAGTATTGAGTGGTTTTGGACTGTGACAAGTGCCATTCATCACAACCTAACACAGGTACAGGGCAGAATTGCAGTTGTTCTGCCTCTACTAGCCATGGATATGACTGTTCTGAAACATTTCTTTTAAACAGGTTCAGTTAGAAAGAACTGGATTCACCTCCCAAAATAGGGCCTTTGTGTCAGATGCATTACGTGAAGGGAAAAATTTGTAAGTGGTGTAGTATGTGATTAAACTTGGTTGTGTCTGTGTGTGCAAGATAAGTAATTTCTAGCTCAGAGAAACTGGTTTATTCAGCTGCTTGAAAATTCCTTCATACGTGATGGAAGCCACTGCCTTGTACATCTACAGGAATGCTGCAGTATCTATTCAGCAGCTTTGTGGGAAACTTCTAAACGATGGCTGAAAGCTGTGGGATGCATCTTGGAAGTGAGAATGACAGGAAATACTTGAAATAAAAAAAGAACTACAGTTTTTGATCAAAGCAAATTTAAAGATAATATCAGGGTGTGTAATTAAGTGATTTATCAAGAGTTTGCTATACACTTATGTAACTTAAAATCTCAATATCTAGGGTTTCATATTTCGTGAAATACAAAATAGTTTTATTAATATGTAACTGAGAGCTCTGGCTTGTGTTTTGGAGAAAAGCTGTTCTAAACTTAATGATGTGAAAAATATGTTGACAATTTTCTCCAAACTACCATTTTTTTTCTGACAATAACCTGGTTTTTGTGCTTTAATGCCACATAGTAGAAGTATTTTCTATGCTATAAGAGTTGTTACATATTTTCCTGTGTGATCTGCCACTGCTTCAGATGACAGTCAGCTTTCAGATATCTAGGATAGTTTACAGCATATTATGTATGTATGCAAAACTGAATTGAAGTGTGAATGTCAACATCAGAGTACTCTGAATCACATTTTAGGGTTTGTCACTACATGAGTAGATATCTGTGACTATAAGAACTGATTCTATGTACAGTTCTGTATTTGTGCATTCCCCTTTGCTCGAACAATGGGAACATAAAAATGTGGTATTGATCCAATTTGTAGACTTTTCTGTGGCACGTCAGTGTTCTCTGAAAATGTGAAGCAGAATGTTTGTCTAGCATTATCTTCAGTTTCTTAAAGTGGGAGGTCATGCACTGTTTGAAATCAAGAAGTTGCTGCTCCAGGTAATATAAAGCGAATGTTCTGTTTCCCACCCTTGTTACACCCAGCACAGAGGTAAAGAAGTTGAACATTCTAGCTCTGAAGGAGTTTAACCATTCTAGTTAGTTATTGGCACCTTAATGCATCAGCTAGAATAAATAAGATAGTACTGTTGTATTTTACTCTTCCCATCAAATATCTGCTCCTAAATCTATTTTCTGATACTTTTCACCAGGAGTATAAATTACAACTAAGATGTGTCTGTTTGTGTATGAAAAAAGTCTGTCTGGATAACTGCATACTGTATTTTCTTCACTTATCTGAATGTTATGATGGAATATAAAATCTTCATCCACAGGTTAATATTTGCAGTATTTTGCAACATACTGTGCTGGTCCAGTGTCAGGCAAACTGCAAAAGATAATGATTCTTACAGAATGTTTTAAAGCATAAACTGTGCTTCTTGTGGCAGTTTGATCAGTTAAATCTAAGCCACTGTAGTATAACTCCAAGGACACTCAGCTGGTGTTCACTGATGCGTAGCTCAATGAGATATAATCTTTACATAATTTGGAATTTAACCACTGTAAATAAATTGGTTTTGTCAAAGTGCACAAAAGTAGGATCCCCA
>VWZD01008862.1:1416772-1428655 GCA_013396695.1 Sakesphorus luctuosus | reverse complement strand
ACACATAGTGTCTATTCATAGTGTCTGGCTATTCATAATTTCCTGCCCTGTTTCCTCTTTCCCTCCTTCTACCAGAGTTTTTACTGAAGGGCTGAATCTGGACCTTAATTATCAAGGAAAATGTAGAAAAATATTAGAAATTCATACACAGAAAAAAGCATTAGAACATTAGATTAAAAGCATAAGCTATGTAAGGAAGTTCACTTAGTATTACATAAGTAAAGCTTTGTTGCAAAAAAAGAACAGTAATAGTATCAACAGAATAAAGACACACACCTCTGCTGTTCATTCCCTGTAATAAAAAGTGTTGCCTATGTACCTGAGTGCTTAGGCTATAAAACTTGTAATATCTTAATACATATCACAAGCATCAGGAGATCAAGAGCTTTTGAATCATTACAGCTTTGAAGTGTATCTCCAAAAGATATGAAACATTTTCTCACACTCAATAACTTCAGTACAATTAATTTTAGTCCCAGCAAGACCTTCACTTAAAAGAATTATCACTTTTACTATAAAATGTGCACCATCTCTGTGATACTAATATTATAAAAACTAACCCAAAATTACTGAACAATACAACCAGGCTTAACTCTGAACACTTAATAAAGGCACAACTTGACAGCAGAGAGTATTTATAGAAATGTGAATTTTTAACATTAAAAACAACAGGTACTATTAAAGACATCTTCCAGAAAAACAATTTTGTTCTGAGATCCACACAAATTGTTGTCCTCCATGTCAATTTTCATACAATGCCCCATACTACTTGAAATTACACTGGTCAAATGTTATTAATTTGAATGGCTTTTACAGGTCTCAAAAAATTATCATAAGGACTCAAAGCATCACAAGATATCCTTTATACATCAGTCTTTTATAATACAAAGTTTATCTTCTCTCCTTGAAAGTTCACCCAAATATTGATATGGTCAGATCAGTACAACTGCTGCCACTTCTCTTACCAACTTGCAGTCCAGAAATAAATTGACAATTTTTCTCATATCTGCCTGTCCAAGTAGAGGTAATTCTCTGCGCTGGTTTAGAGATGCGGCATTCTCAAACATATTCACCTTGATTAGTATAGCAATGTTATTTTGACCATCTTAGTTAAAAGCACTCTTTACCTCTATATGTCATCACAAAAATATTCTTCCCAGTTTCATAGACCTGATGGAAAGACAACTATCCGCTTCTACACCCCTTGTATAATACAATAGAGAGCATGAACTTTGCATGAATAAGATAGCAAACCACGCTGAAAATAGAAATTAAAAAACCCAAAACACACACCCACCCCAAGCTGATTCCTGTAATTTTCCACAGAAATTATTAATTTCCGCATAAAATTTAAAGGCATCTTGTGAAGTTTACTTCTAGTCAAAGTAGGGCCAATACCAAATTCAGACCAGGATGCTTACAGACTAATCATCTAGGTCTTGAAAATTCCATGGATAGACCTCCCAAAACCTCACTGGACAACTTGTTCCACTGTTTAATTATTCTCCAAGGAAAGCTTTTTCTTTATACCTAGTTGGGATTTCCCCTGTTGCAACTCATCACCATTGCTACTCATTCTTTAACCCTGCACCACCTCTGTCTTCTCAATCACGTCCCCCTAAGTGCTGGAGGCTGATGTTAGGTCCCCACAAAGCTATCTCTTCTCAGGTCTGGTCAGCCCTCTCCCAATAGGCAGGTGCTACTGCTTGACCAGCTTAGTAGCCCACTACCCAGCTGCCTCCAGTTTAAACCCAAAACTGAATGAAGTATTAAGATGTGGTTTCACAAGAGTTGACCAGAGGGAGACTATCACTTCCCTCAACCTCCTGAATGAGCACCTGGTCCCACAGCCTAGGAGGCTGCTGGCCCTCTTTGCTGCCAAGGTTCCAGGCTCTTCACTAGGAACTCCAGGCCCTTCTGGAAGAGCTGCTCCCCAGCCAGATAGCTCCAGTCCTGCTGATGGGAACTTGCCACCCAGGTGCAGGACTTTAGCACTTGCCTTTGATAATTTTACAATGTTCCTGTCAACCCATTACCCACCCTCTCTTGCTCCTCCTAAACACCAGCCCTGCCTGCAAACATATGAACTTGGTAAAAAAACAATCTTTCAACATAGAAAAAAATAAATTGTCTTCAGGAAACATTATGCTAATACCTTTATTCCTGATGCTCTGAGCAGTTCTTGTTCCAACCCAGAAAAACAGTGAAATAGGACACACTTCTTACTTCTCCTTCCTTACATCAATTATTCCACATTCTGATTACAAACTTGCAGAACATGTGTGACTTGTTTGCACAGAATTACAGAACCATTTAGATTAGAAAAGACTCTCAGTGGATTAATAATTCCACTAATATAGTAGAGGGGTATTTCACGCTCCCAGGAGCAAGGCTAGGAAAGCGGCGAGCCGCAGGCAGCGGCGCTCCCTAGGATCATGCCCTTTAGAAGCTAGGGTCGGCTCTTCCCACTCCCGGCCCGGCGACCCCTCCGGACGGAATAGATCCACACTAGGCGAGAGTCCACAAGGAAAAGCATGATTTTAATGGAGCGCGCTTGCTTATAAGGGGGCGCGTACAAAGTTCCCGGATGAGGGCGGGGAAGAGGGGTGAAGATGGGGAGGAGACGAGGAGGAGTCACGCACTCCATTGGGTGCATGCAAACGAAGGGGAGGAGGGAAGGGAGGAGTGGCGAAGGGACCGATAAGGAGAATGAGGTCGGTGGGAGAATTCCAAGGGTCTGTGGGAAGGATTCCAAGGGATTGTGGGAAGAAGAAACTTGGATCGTAGCCATCTTTTAAGGGTACAGTGTCCATCCGGAAAGCCTCATGGTCCCGATCCTGTTGCTGCACGCGCGGCCCGGGGTCCCGGGCCTCAGTGTCCTCATCTGCCCGGCGCCTGTAATTCTTTCTCGGTCTGGTCTCCTCCGACAAAAGACCTCTGAGATCACTGAGTCCAACCTTCAACTGATCACCACCTTGCCAACTAGACCATGACATTAAGTGCCATGTCCATCTCTTAAACACCTCCAGGTATGGCAACTCCATCACCTCCCTGGGCAGTCCATTCCAGTGTCTGAAAACACTTTCAGTGAAGCAGCACAGCTTGAGGCCATTGCCTCTTGTCCATCTCTAGCTGCCTGGGAGAAGAGGCTGACCCCCACCTTTACAACCTCCTTTTAGGTAATTGCAGAGAGCAATAAGATCCTCCCTGAACCTCCTTTTCTCTGAACCAACTCCAGCTTCCTCAGCTGTTCCTTTTAAGACTTACTCTCTAGACTCTTCACCAGCTCCATTGCCCTTTTCTGGACTCACTTCAGCATCTCAATGTCTTTTCTGTACTGAGGTGACTAGAACTGGACACAGCACTTGAGGTGCAGCCTCACTAGTGCCAAATACAGAGGGACAATCACTGCCCCGGTCCTGCTATTTCTGATACAAGCCAGGATGCCACTGGCCTTCTTGGCCATATGGGCACACTGCTGGCTCATGTTCAGCTGTCTGCTGACCAGCACCTACACATCCTTTTCCACTGGGCAGCTTTCCAGCCACTCTTCCCCCAGCCTGCACTGCTCCATGGGGTTGTTGTGGCCCAGCACTTGGCCTTGTTAGACCTCATACCATTGGCCTTGGCCCATCAATCCAGCCTGTCCCTCTGAAGAGCCTTCCTACCCTCCAGCAGATTGACACTCCCATTTGTTTTGGCTTATAACAACTAGTTAAACTATTGACTGTGACACCTATAGTCTTTCCTTTTTTTTCTGAGAAAAACATTACTACAATTTCTTATAGCAGCCCTTTGCCTAAGAAAGTATTTTAAAGTATCCATTATCTTTAGTAAGTAGGAACTTCCTTTTTTCTATTTCAGACATTTCTAATGCTAGCTGAAAATTTAGTGGGGACCCTTATGCCAACTATATTTTAATCCTAGAAATCAACAGCATTTTGTTATTTTAGAATTTGTAGACAAATATACATTTTTTTCTCTTCTACTAAATGTCTTCTAAGGAAAGCCTCCCATCTATTTCATGCAACAAAAAATACAAGCTATTAGGAAGATAAAGCAGGTCTTAGCATAACCTGTATGGCCTTGACTGAAACTTAAGTCTAAGACTACTAAAATTCTCATGCAGAATTATTTAGCTGGACTTGAATGAAACCTGTAAATGCAAGCTAGTAAGTCTTATTTTTTGGGTTGGCAAGTTACACCTTCTTTATGGGTTTAGGCCATACCATACAATGAAATAATTAATATGTAAACAGTCATAGTCCACTGTTCATCCAGACCAAACAGCAGGAAACAAATGAAGGCTCCGAGAACAGAAGATAAGAGGATAACCATAGAAAATCATAGAGCCTAAGTAGATACAGCTGAAGAGGGACAAATGGAATTAAATAAAGGTTAAAATACCCAAAATTGCTAAGGAAGGACACCGTGATGAAAGGCATCACCTCTCTGGATATGTGAAACATGTACTAACCATGGTAGTATCATATCTCCTGGGGGTTTCAGGCTACAGTCTTCACATAAAGACAGACACACATAAATCCATGTGCCACATGTCAGCACACCATTCTAGAGACTGTAGATCTCTTTCTACATTTGACTGATGAAAGGTTAATTGTCATCAAGTTAAAAATTAACTGATACACTGTTGATGGGCTAAGTGCCTTGATCCAAGAAACACTTTCCATAGTGAAACTAAGCTTAAAACAAACTTATGATAAATGAATGCTGAGAACCATAACCTTAATGAAAAGTAGTCTACCTAATTAAATGCCAACCCACAGTCACTATAAGATTCAACAAATTGCAAAGTCAACTTCATTAGATTCTACTTTAAAATATCACCAGCACCTCAATTAATATATCTTCTTTATAAAACATTGTCAGTCATTTAAGTTGATGATATTTCAGCATATCCATGTGAACTTTTGATCTAACAAAATCAGAACTTTTGTTCTAACAAAATTTTGTTCTAACAAAATTTATCGCATATTTTCTGAAAAATCTTCAGGTAACAAGAAATATATTACAGCCCTTCACAAAAACAAGTTTATTTGAAATAGTTACAACTTCCGGTATATGTTAGCAGGTACCAGCCTCCTCCCACAGGAGACAAAGAAATGTCTGTAGACTGAAGTAGCAACAGAATCAGAAACTTGCATTGAACTGTGCACCATAATTGTGGTATATAGGTAAATGTGGCTTGAGGTCACAGAAAAAAACCATACAACTACAATAACTAGGCAATGATATGCCCAAAAGACAAAGAGAGTGAATAAGTTCTACTGAAATTTTAGTGTAACTGTCATCAGACAATTATGGACTACTCCAAAGGTCAATTAAGCTAACGAATAACTGTAAAAAAGGTGAATATACTCTGTAAGGACTAATGGAAGTATCTAAACCATATAATAAAAAGCTCGCTGTCTCTCTTTCAACAAAATTATTACTTCTCTGATGTAATTTATTGTATATTAAATATAAAATAAATATTAAATATAAATATAACACATACCTTTTAAAATAGGGGTATTACACCTCTTGCTAGATGGTGACTAAAATTTATGGTTGTCAGAGTTGTCTCCTGCTGGACACAACCCTCAGGCCATCAGTTGGGTGGCCTTCATTGACAAAGCAGGAACCTAAGGTACAGGTCCCTAGCTCACTTGCAGCAGGTCTGATACAATCCAGTACATATTCAATGGTTGCATGGTGATGAGATCAAATACTTTTCTTCTCCAGAGAAAACACTGAAGGCACATTTATTTTAAAAACATCTACATAATTTATTCTGTCATGTAAATACAGCACTGAACAATGAAAAAAAATTGTCATGAGTTATAATGACAGTTAGGTCCCTAAAAGTTGTAATGTTACAACTTTTTCCTAATCCACATTCCATACAGTTGAACTTTATTCTGAAAGATAAATTGGACAATAACATTACATTAATAACAGCAAGATTTAATCCCTCTTGGTACATTGCCCTAAACAAGAAGAAAACCACACTAAAGGAAAGGACTAGCAATCAACTTGAGACATCAAATAATTTAATTCAAAGGGCATTAATCTCATGTTACCTCTGATTTTTGCTATTCACGATGTCTGTCTGTCTTCCTGAAAATAAATAAAAATGACTGCATATAAATTTAGAAGCACAGAATTCACACTTTACCAGAGATGAATGCAGGGACAAAGAAAAGGATGTGAGGATCAAGGTGGAAAGCAAAAAGAACATGAGGTACACTTAAGCCATACTGGAGCTAATCCTCCAACAGAGTATCTGAGCAGTATAAAGCAGCAGTAGTGAAACAATATTCTGTGTGTCTCTGCCATTCATGAGACTAATATTTATGTAATCTACCCATTTTTGAAGTATGTTCTTCAAAGAAAAAATGGAAAGCATTTAAAAATGATTAAGTAAATGATTAAATATTTTCTGAAGAAATGTAAGTAGCTCAGTTGACTTAATCTGAGAGGAACATGAGAACAGTTATCAAGTGGCCTCTTAAACTACATATACTAGGAATATACTTTGAACAGTAGTTTGAAGAACAGTAGTTACTTTGACTGTAGCTTGGGTAAATCCAATTCAGTGGAAATTTCCATTCTGCACAGAGTGTCTCCAGTTGTGACATAAGTGTACAGAACTTCCATTTTGGACTAGATCATTCATCCTGCAACAACTGCTAGGCATTTAACTGCACTGCAGCTTCCTGTGTCCAAGAGGTGAGGAGGTTTCTACAACACATTAGGAAAGACTATGCTGGAAAGACAAAGGCATCAGGATGTTTTCTAACTAAAATTCCTTTAAGAATTTTCAGGATTCACTTGAAGTGTTCTGAGTTCTTTTCAAGGCAAAACTTAGCAGAGGTACTCAGGATGAGCTTTGATGACTGGTTTCCCTGTTCAAGAGCAGATGGATGCAGGCCATGCTCTGTTCCTGAAGAGCAGCTGCAGCCATTGGTCTGCACCCTGAGGCTACCCTGCAGAACCAGAAGTATCAACCAAGACCTGGATTACCCCACAAAGAGCTAGACCTGAGTTCCAGTGACTGAGCCAGCTGTAGCAGGTGGCACAAGAAAAAAAAACCAAAAAACACAACAACAACAAAACAGGTTTTTTCTGCTAGCAGGAGAAAGCAGGAGATCCACTGGCTGGAAGCCAGAGAAACCTCAGGCTAGAAGTACTGTACAAGTATTCATTGCATGTCTTTAAGCAGGGACTTAGAACAGCTATACTGAAGGAGCAAACTTGATACAGAAGCCAGGGTAAATTCTTCAGTTTTGTTTATTCTCATGTAAGACTGGACTGTCTCAACAGATCCTACTGACTGGAACATCCACCAATTAAAGTACACTTTAGAAACTATTTCTTTCCATCTTTCCATATTACTGAGAGTTCCCGCTCTGGAATATATTTTTTTCTAATGAACTCCTGATGACATTTCTAGTCTCTTGTTACATCTCTTAGTTCACTGTTGCTGTATGATTTACCATTTTTAGTTTAGACATGTAGAATCAAGTTTTTACATAGGCACGCAGGCCACTGAATTCACCATGCTATTTTTATTCTTATTAAAAATGTTTGCACGTGTAAAAGTGCAAAATCAGGACTTTTGTGTCATCTTCAAATTAATTCAATTGTATCTGAAGTACTCTGTACAAATTATCATCGTTCAGAAAATTTGTTAAGAAATAGAAGTTAGCATCCTTGTCATCCACCACCCTTTGAAAGGCTCCTGACACTGTATCACAGTCATTTATAATTATCAGTTGTCTCTGCTCCTCTTTACCAAATAAGTTGTATCATTATTTCACTCAAGTACACAATCAATTTAGTATGCAGTGCAAGAAAGGGTTATGCAGGTAATTAAAAAAGCACTAGTACTCTTCTCTCATAAATGGTACTACAACAATGGGCCTTGAGATGCTCACCTTTGGTATTCTGTGAGTTCAACATACATGACTTTTTCAGTTTATATATATGACAGCCCAAACGAAAGCAACTTACTTTCAAACACTGCATATGCCTCGACCATTTAGGTGATCCTACCTATTGGCCACAGCAGTTAGCTGTTCTGTTTGACCCAGATCATTGCTAATAAAAAACCCCACATATTCCCCCAATACCCTTATAACCAACTCTGTGGACAGACTTGTATTTCTGTATTCAGAAAAAAAAAGTTCAACAAAGTTATCATCAAGTGCTTCTTTTCTGGCCAGCTTAGAAAGGCTTGCATTGGTAGCAAGGGTGCTCTTTGTAGCATTAGGCATATTTAACAAAAGAGAAGTAATTGAAAATTTGGTTCAGTTTGCTAACAGCTTTTATTTTTAATGGATTGACATAGTTTGAAGGTTTCCTTGAAACCATTTTAAGAAGATTATGTGCAAAGAATATACGTATTTCTCAATATTTATGTCCCTTTAAACTTTATTGTTATGAAAGAAAATATTAAAAAACTTTTAATAAAATAAACTGTATTTTAAACCACTTAACTTTAACAAGTTCTTCACTGTCATATTATGAACAAAGCACATAAGAGTGAGGATAATAATGAATAAACATCACAGATGTTTAAATGAAATAGTAAATCACTATTATCAAGCACTAAGAAACCAACGTTGTTATGACAGGCTTAACTCTGATCCAGGAACTTATATGAGAAGAAAACGTAGGCTGTATTATATATTTTCCTAGCAGGTACTTTGAAATAGAAAGGAAAATATTAGTTGTCATTTGTACCTGCTGACAGTGCTGACAGTTACATGTCAACAGAGCTTTTAGAACATCAGATTACAAAACTAAAGGGAAGATATGGCCAAAATTAAGTTAAGCTTACAATATACTTTAGGCATGCTAACCAGTACATACCATTTAAAGCTGTACAAATCAGAAAAATGTTGCAGTCATGCTGCACCTGTATGATTGGAACTACAGAAATAATTATAATGTCAGCTGTTATGCTCTGCCTATGAATTATCTGTTTATTTGAGTTCAACAAGAATAATGGGTTTGCCAAACATTTAGAACTGCAGTGACTGCTGGGTAACTACTCTTTCCCTGCACATATCTTATAGAAAGGTTCATACCCCAGTTTCTGCTACAAAAGAGATGTCTGCTATTCACAAAAGTATTCCTTCAAAATAATGATTCATGAAGTTACATCAAGTGCATTGGCCATTTGGTCTGTTTGTGCTGCAGGTGAAGAACTGGGCGTAAACAGCTGTTTTATGGGACAGATTTCAACTGCATTGAATCCCCTTTGGTGAAGAAAGTTTGGTGTAATGTCACACTACAGCTTGTGGGGCAGTACCTTAAAATGATGAACTCTTGGTTGGGTTTAACTTTCAGTGTCCTTGCATAGGCTTTAGCTCCATTTGTTACAGCTGAAGCAACTTTACTCAGAGTACAAATTACTTTGTGAATAAATGCATACTAAAAGTGATGCAATGTGTAACTTTTTAAAAGTATGTGTTGAAAAGGTGGGCTGGCTTCTGCAAGATATTTTTAGAAAAACAGTCAGAACTAATGCACCTGGTCTGTTCTCGACAAAAGCATTACTCCTGTGTTTTAGTTTGAACTTCAAGGAAAATGTTGCGATAAAATACAGAGCCATTCAAAGAAGCAGAAAAACAGTATTTACATCCTAGTTTGTGGCACACTGTCAATGGGCACAGAAGTCCCAGGCTCCCTGCAAACACCTCTGAATTGCAATGCACTACACACCAAAGAATCATGATCTGCAATACACATCCATTTGTTGCCATTAAAAAAAAAAGGGGGGGGAGGGAGATAAATCTTTCAATGTAGTCTTTGAATAAAAGGCAAGGCTGAAAACAATTTATTCAGACACGTGGATATTTATACCAAAGGTTGCTTTTATTGGAGAGGTCACACAGAATACAATAATGCATGTAAGTTACCTCTTTTTCTCACGGAGGATTTCTTATCAACTTATTTATAAATACTAATGTTAATGAGATACATACATAATAATCTACACTTAGTCCTATAATACAAACCACATTTTGACAAACAAAGAAAAATAATTTATTTTTTAGCTAGTCCTCCTCCTTTGTAACTAAGTCTTTGAACTGATAAATTAGCATGCATATTCTTTTCTCTCAAACCACTTGATAATTTCTTTCATACCTGAGGTACACTATGATCATTAAGAAACATCTTGAAGATGCACAGCTGCACTGGTATAATTTTCATCAATGCCTTTGAAAAATATTTCCATAATATACCAGGGTTTTAAAAGACACAGATAAGAAAAGTATAATCAGTGGTGTTTCTGACTAGGATAACACAGCAGCCTTCTGAAGATGAGACATGTGATGAGATCAACACACCTCATACAGAGTGATAAATCATGACAGACCTTAAAAAATGTTTAATAGATTTTTTCCCTTTTTTTTTCATCCCCAGCCTTTACACTACACATTTTTATATCGTCTTAGAATAACAATTTGGTCTATCATTTAAAAAAAAGACACACTAGGCAACAGTCAAATACCCTTTCAGTTTGCTTTGTTATTTTGATGAGTGTAACCTGTGGAATGATTCACATTAGTGCTGAATGATTAATAGAGTTGAATGATCAGATTGCTTTTCGTTAAGTTGTTATGGGTACTAATAACACATGTACACAGCTGTACCAAACTGTTGCCCTTCAGCTCAATTTTCTAACTCCCTTAAAATGCACGTTTCCAACTTCTGGGACTTGAGCAGTTGTCCTGCCCCATTCCACGCGTGAGCCCGAACGCACTCCCGAGAGCTGCAGAGGCCAGAGCCGGTGCGGTGCGGGATGTCCCGCTGCGCTGGGAGTGCACCGAGCAGGTGCTAGCGCCGGGGGCAGCGCTCCCGCACCAGCCGCTGTAGGCGTGGGCATCGCCGCGCCGCTCACCAGCCGCGCTCCCGCCCCCTGTCCCCGCAGCCCCGGCGGGCACGGGCGGCACCGCGGCGCGGAGCTCCAGGTGGGCCAGGCGCGGGGCCGCCCCCGGTACGGTGTGGCCCCTCCCGCCCCCCGGCACAGTGGGGCGCGCTATTCCCAGCACCGAGCCGAGCCCGGACTCACCATCCAGCCCAGCGAACAAGTGGGATGCGGCTGAAGTTTTACTTTGCCGGTGCCGGCTTCCTCCGCAGCCGCCCTCGGGAACCACACGGGCAGCACCGGCTCCTTTTTCCGTGAAGTTTGGCTGCGCAGCCTCCCCTGCCCCTGCCCCCATCGCCAGCCCGCCCGGCGGCCGCCGAGCGCAGCCCGGGGCGCGATGCACAGGCAGCTGAGCTCCGGCCGGCGGCAGGTGTGGGGTCCCCGCCGTACTCACCCGCTCCCCAGCCGTACGGTCAGCAGCAGAAGCAGCAGCCGGGCCCCGCGGCGGCGGCTCCAGCGCGGCGTGGGGCCCCCCCATGCATCCATGAGCGTGAAAGCTCTCCCTTCCCCCGGTTTTCTCCGGAGAGGCTGAGGCAGAGCGACCCTGCCAATCCCACCACCCCCCGGCACACGGCAGGCAGAGGGAGGGGATGGGAAGCGTAAAACACCCAAACAGGTAGAAACGCACTCTGCAAGGACCGAGCAACTCGCCCAATAGGCTCATCAGGTTGCTCCATAAATTATCCTAAAAACTGCTGGGCGAATCAATCCCTAGCAGAGGTGGAGCCTCCTTTACTAGAAGGGAAACATGCTTGGGAGAAAGGGTGGCATTGGTTTGCTGTTTTCTCCGAAGAGGAAAATGAAATAGAGCATATATATATATACACACACACACACACACAAATATACATACATGTATGTATATATGAATATGTATGTATTCAAAATATATAAAACCTTAAGTATATCGTTAAAGCTACCATTATATATATATATATATA
>VWZD01008862.1:1328351-1415288 GCA_013396695.1 Sakesphorus luctuosus | reverse complement strand
TTTAAATCTTTCTATTTTTAAAGCTACAGAGAGGACGGCTTGCAATGCGACTCAGCCCCTCAGCACCGCCAAGGGGAGACCCGCAGTCGGGTCCAGAAGCGCCTGGGGATGTGCGCGGACACCCGCGGGGGCTGCCCGGCCCCGCGTCCAGCACGGTCGAGATTCTGANGGCAGGCAGAGGGAGGGGATGGGAAGCGTAAAACACCCAAACAGGTAGAAACGCACTCTGCAAGGACCGAGCAACTCGCCCAATAGGCTCATCAGGTTGCTCCATAAATTATCCTAAAAACTGCTGGGCGAATCAATCCCTAGCAGAGGTGGAGCCTCCTTTACTAGAAGGGAAACATGCTTGGGAGAAAGGGTGGCATTGGTTTGCTGTTTTCTCCGAAGAGGAAAATGAAATAGAGCATATATATATATACACACACACACACACACAAATATACATACATGTATGTATATATGAATATGTATGTATTCAAAATATATAAAACCTTNGCCCCAACCGCGGGGAAGGGGGCATCTGCCAGCCCCTCGTTCGTCCACGAGAGAAGTGGCACATCCCTCCAGCCGCGGTCCCTAGGGCCGTGTGGAGGCAGGCGGCATGCTGGGCGCTCCAGGGCAGCTGCGGGAATTCCGCGCTCCCGAGACGCGATGGGCGCAAGCCCGGCGGCTGCAGCGGCTCTGCGCGGCTGCGGAGTCCCCCAGGGGGACGGAGTAAGGCGAACAGTGCGCGGGGCTGCGCGGTGAAATTCGCCAGGGCATGCAAAACGCCCGGGTTTCGGTTTTTTCTCCTTCTTTTCTCCTCCTTGTGTCCTCTCGGCTGCCCCCTCCTTCTGCCTCTCTGAGGAGACGTACGCGAGAAAGTAGCCAAACACATCCCCCCCAACTCCCTCCTGGCGAACTCAAGGCAGGGAAAGCACCGCGGTAGCGGAGGTGCCTGGAGGTTCCGCGCTCGCAGCCTCTGCCCTGGCCATGAGGACGGGCGGTCACGTCCTGAGGGGACCAGAGCTCAGATAACACGTATTTCTTCTTTTGTCTTCAGGATCGGATGGCCCCTGAATCTCTCCCCAATCCAAATCCCCGGCCCCGGAGATGCCCCCGCTCTCAGTTCTCTATGGGGCATTTGTGCAGTAACCTGTGCAACGTGTTCTTGGCATAAGAAGCAAATTGTTTTCTAGTCATCATCATCACCCTCCTTTGAGTCAAGTTGCCACTGCACAAAAATGTAAATAATCCCCCATTCAGTAGTTATTACAATGAAAGACAGTGTTTTGTCTTCTTTCCACATCATCATCTGGTTATTATTTTATATGTACAGCTTACAGCTGCTTTAATGGTTAAAGAAACTCACCACGCTTCAGAGAGCTGCAGTACATTAAGTGAAAATTCAACGACTTGAAAATTAATAGCCAGTCCTGTGGGTACTGGGAGACGGTAAAGGCGCATATTATTGTATGACCTGAGGTCTCTTTACTGGTGGATTAACACAGCAGGCAGCGTCCTAGCATGATGGCAGAAGCATGAGCTCAGAGGAGAGCACATGCATTTATTACAGAGTAAGTGCAGAAGCAGCTCCCCTGCTGCAGCTGGTGGCACTAGCTCCAAGGAACAGAATTCCTGTCCCCTCAGCAACACAAGCACAAACCATCCCAAAGTCCCTTTCTCTTTGAGAAGTCCTTTGCCCTGAAAGTAGCCATGGTTCTAAGGTTTATTGATGTGTCAAATTGATTGCATTTCACAAAATATCCAATGAATGCTTCTTATGTCTTAGTATTCTCATGTTTATGGAATCATTAAAACTCTATCAGTCAATAAAAATTTATCCTGTCACTAAAAGATATTATGCAATTAAAGTGAATCCTGAGAAAATTTGACATAAGAAGTTTAAGTGTACTTATAAGATTCCAAGATATCTTCTTTCTATGTGAGTCGTTTGGAGCAACTATTTAAAAACTTAATTTCACCCCTGTGTAGATCCAGCAGCTTGCTACCACTGAAACAGATAGGAGATTAAAAAACACATAGCATGAACGGTGAAAAAAATGAATTTTTCATTTCATTTCTGGGTTTAGAATACTAAGGCACATAAAAGCATTATTAAGAAAATAAAATAAAATAAAAACAGCACCAGTGAGATTTCTCAAATGATACAAGACTAAAGATGACATCAGCAAAAGCTGGTTTCAGATAGTCCCAAATCTGAATTTTCCATGCATTCTAATGTAAAGAATAGAAACCCATCTCTCTCAAAATAATAAGAAGAAATTATTCCATTATTAAGGAAAATATTAGATGGAAAATAGGTATAAAAGTTTTGAAAAGCAAACAGGGGCAAAAAAAAACTTTAACCACCAAAAGAAAACTTGAAGGAAATCAACTCAGCTTGTAAGTATTCCTAAGGAAAATAAAAGAAGCAATAAATGAAAACTGCAAAATGTAAAAGAGAATATCAAAGAAAAGCTGTGCAAATTACCTACCTGAGTGTAAAAAGGAGATGCTCTTATATGATAATATACTGAAGGACAGTGAATTCATTATTAAGGCCTGTTGATATTTGTCAGCTCCTTGGTACTGGCAAAATTAATCCAACAACAGTATTTGAATTCTCAGTTAGAAACACCTTATGCTGCTAAGAGTAAGAAGGATGTCTTAAAAAAGAAAGATATAGAGGTGAAGAAAGGAGTCAATAGTGTCATTTCAGACCTGCTAGGCATCACTTCAGAAACAGCAAATTAACAAAAACTGTATGATTCAAATCACTATTATTACTAAGGAGAAACAAACCAGAATGGCTTCTGCTAAGGAAAACCACTGTCTCTATCTTCTTCAGTCATATTTAACGAGTCTATGAATAGAAGAACAGGGCTTCATAATTCACTGTCTTTCAAGACCATTTTAAGTCTATCAGTTATTTGTTAAAAGAGCTGCATAGTTCTGGGGTGAGTAGGAAAGTAATGTCATCTTTCAGAAACTGCTTGAAACTACTGTCAGTGTGATTAACTTTCCATGTAAAAAAATGAATCTTGAGTTCTTACGAATCTGCTCTTGAAATTATTTTATTTAACTGATTCCTCACTGAAGCAATGGTTTCAAAGAGAAAAAAAAAAAAAGAAAAATTTACAGATTAAAGTTTCAGTTTCGTTAAGTCCATTAAAAAAAAAGTGAATATTGATTAATTCATCACAGTGTAGAATATCAGTTATAAAATGGGAAGTGGTGGCATGCTGACAAGTGGAAAGAAAAATAATCCAAAAGCTGAATTTAGTAAAGATTTTAAGTACCTAGATATAAAATCACATCTCAGTGTTGAGAGATTTATTGCAGAAAAGTGGATTTATGAACAATCTAAGCTGCTCCAGGCTGAGAAGCTTGGTGCCCTAAGTCATGAGAATTTTGCTGATATGCCAGCAAGAGAGGTTGTTTGCAGTTAGAGAAAATATGCAAGGCCGAACACCTGGTGTTTGCTAACGAGCCTTAGTTGCTCCTTAACAGTACATTCTTAAGGGAGTGCCTCT
Source organism: Sakesphorus luctuosus (assembly GCA_013396695.1). NCBI lineage: Eukaryota > Metazoa > Chordata > Aves > Passeriformes > Thamnophilidae > Sakesphorus > Sakesphorus luctuosus. Next base: position 1,411,770 of record VWZD01008862.1, on the reverse strand, counting down.
AGGCCTAGCTTCTCCGGACACAGAACCTCAAAACATCAGGATGAGATAATGTAAACATTGGAGCTTGTGAGATATGAGCTTGTATCCAATTAAAAGTTCTAACGTGCTTGAGTTGTGATTCCTTTAACCAATAAGATGTATCTGTAACCCTATATAACCTGTGTGCTGTGTGAAATAAATGTCTTCACTATCAATCCTATGGATTTTCGTGGTGGAGTCCTTGTCTCCGCACTCAACTTTGTTTACATTATATGGCGCCCGAACAGGGACCTAAACTGTCTGAAACTCCTGTCGAAGGAGAAACAGTTTTCACTGATGCAGGGAAAAAATCCCATAAAGCTGTTAGTACTTGGCAAACTGCTGATGGCCAGTGGCATGAGAACATCATTGTGGGTCAGCCTCGAGATTCCTTACAGACACTGGAGCTTAAAGCTGTAGTGTGGACTTTTCAAACTTGGCACCACAGACCAGTAAATATTGTTTCAGATTCCTTGTATGTGGTAGGAGTTGTTCTACGACTGGAACGAGCTATGCTTAGAGAGGTGAAAAACACAATATTACATGGGCTTTTGCTACATCTGTTACAATTGCTGAACCAAAGAACTGAGCCCTGTACCTTTTCTATGGCCATATGGGCTACTGCACAAACAGGAGAAAAAGCACAGCAGGTCATCAAACATCTTTACATGTGCTTTGCTGTTTTAGGGGTTCCTCACTCTATCAAAACCGATAATGGTCCAGCATATGCTTCCAAACGCTTCGCTGATTTTTGCACACTATGGGGCATTCAGCACACTAAAGGCATACCCCACAACCCCACAGGTCAGGCAATAATTGAACGAGCACATCGCACTCTGAAGGACCTGTTGTTAAAACAAAAGGGGGGAGAACAGGGCAGTATGCCTGCTGAAAGGCTTCATAAAGCCCTATATGTTTTAAATTACTTACGTTTCACAGGTAACAGAGCAGAACCTCCTATGTTAATTCATGGTAAATCCTTGTCTTCAGATTTAACCATTCAAGAAAAAATTTTGGTAAAATTTAAAAATCCCCAGACAGGACAATGGGAAGGTCCTGCAGAGGTTAAATTAACTGGTCGTGGGTACGTATGCCTGCTCACAGATTCTGGTACTCGGTGGGTGCCGACCCAGTGGATCAAGCCGTGGAAACAGAGACGCAATGACACGGCGACAGACAATGCCTAAAAGGGTTAGTGTTTCTCATGCATTTTCAGGATTGCAGCAAAGTCATCTTGCTGTTAACACACAGCTTCAGCAGAATAGTTGGACCAAGTCATTAGATAACTAGTTAGAAATAGTGTTAAGAATAATCAAGAAACTTTTCACTGAATTAGATAAGTATTTAGGCACACTTTAGAGTTAAATAGAGTGTTTTCTTTTCTTTTTGAATTTTTTTTGTTTTATTACAGTCACAAGCCCAGTAAAACAGGCTTAGATTGCTCAAAATAAAAAGAGGGGATTTGTTGAGAGATTTATTGCAGAAAAGTGGATTTATGAACAATCTAAGCTGCTCCAGGCTGGAGAAGCTTGCTGCTCTAAGTCATGAGAATTTTGCTGATATGCCAGCAAGAGAGGTTGAGAAAATATGCAAGGCCGAACACCTGGTGTTTGCTAACGAGCCTGGGTTACTCCTTAACAGTACATTCTTACGGGAGTGCCTCTAGGCCTAGCTTCTCCGGACACAGAACCTCAAAACATCAGGATGAGATAATGTAAACACGGAGCTTGTGAGATATGAGCTTGTATCCAATTAAAAGTTCTAACGTGCTTGATTTGTGATTCCTTTAACCAATAAGATGTATCTGTAACCCTATATAACCTGTGTGCTGTGTGAAATAAATGTCTTCACTATCAATCCTATGGATTTTCGTGGTGGAGTCCTTGTCTCCGCACTCAACTTTGTTTACATTATCTCAGCTCTAAGCTCTGCTTCTACCTAATAGTTGGATATCCAGAGAAAACATATATACACTTAACTGAAATTTGTCCAGGACTGTACAGCAACACCCATACAAACACCCAGAAGAGCACTAGTTTGAGCAGCTCAGCATCTAAATTCTGCTGGAAATCCTTCCAACTTCCAGATTCAAGGAGTGCAAGATAACAGGATAATCCAATGTAAAAGATCTCTAGAGCACAGGCAGGGTAGATCACCAGTTCCCTGCTTCTTAAAAGCGTGATTATTGGTTTGGATTCCATAGAAATACACCTAACCCTCAAACATGGTAAAGGAGTAAAGGCACTTAGCACAAGCTCTTGATTTCTAATCTGGAAGCCACGTATTCGACCTCGAGGTACCTACAATAAATCATCTGAGAAGACATGAGAAAGAATTTTCATGCTTAAAGCTGAAGTCCAAATAGAAGGAGGAGGAAAAAATCTCTCACATTAATATATAAATAGCTAATATCACTGTTTTTTTCACCTGGGAGCCTTCACACTTAGTATCAAAGAGCATTTGGATTCTTCAAAATGTAATTGTTCAAGATCATTGAGAAATCTTAAAACACTCATCTGTAATTTTCCATAGCTGATATCCTACATCTGCTCTATTTTTCTTGGATATAGCTGCTTCCCTGACAGGAACATAGGAGACTTGATGTGAGTTTTGTGTGCCTGCATACCATTTTGAGTGTGTTAAGAGCTTTGAAAACCTAGGCTTAGTGGATGGCCCATCTTCATTCACTGTGCTTGAGGGAAGTTGATGACTCTCACATAGTTATGTAAGGAGCACTTATCCTGCTGAAAGCAAAGGTATCCAATATGTGGAAAGGGAAGAAGAAATTATTGTGGTGTTCTGCCCTCCCTCAAAATAAAAGCACATAGAACAGCAAGAGCTCGAGAACCATTGCACTCATGTCTTCCAAAGGGTAGATTTGCATAACAATATTTTGGTGAAATTGCAAATGTAGACCTTAACTGTGGATTCACAAAGCAATTTCCTGTGTCTACCTTACCCCTTAGATTTAAAGAATCATAGAATTGTTTGGTTTGGAAGGGACCTTTGAATGTCATCCAGTCCAATCTCCCTGCTATGGGCGTGGACATCTTCAAAAAGTATGCACATGTCATTTGTGCATTGGAGTAAGCAGAACATAATTATAGTCACGTGCATGATATTTAGAACCTAAAGCCCAAATGAAAACACTTTCATTCTTCTCAGGGCAATTTAGAAAAAGTGATTTTAAATACTTATAGTCATGCTTAATCCTACCTGAATGTTTAATAAAACTTGAGAAAGCTACCTTAAACAGCATAACAGCCATAAGGTAGCATAAAGCTACCTTAAACAGCATAATAGCATTTTTGCAACAGATGTAAAAAAACACCTCAAGAACAAAGAAAATTAATGCAAAAATTTTGGCACTGGACTTTTAAAATGGACTTGTAAATTTGAGAATGGTGAATATTCACAGGCGGAGAACAGAAAGATGCAGAAATGTAACTTCAGTCCAGCTTTTATATTGTGATTAAACCCACAAAATAATTGCTTTCAGCGAAACAGTCAACATCTTAATGGAAAATAAATCATAAAACTCTCATGTCCTATAACTAAATACCATTTTAATTAAGAATTCATCTACAATACATTGATTTATCTGCTTATTCATTTTACTCATTAAAATGATTACTAATGGTAAGGCTTTATGTGTACTTAAAAATTAAACAAGAGAAGTAATCCCAAGTGCAGAACAATGGATGAAGAAAGAAGACTGCACCTGTCTGCACCCAGGGGAATAGGAAGTGTTATAGCATATAAGATGATATTCCTTTACATTGAGCATGTTACCCTTCCTCTCCATTTAAGCTATGATGAAATGAAAAATGAATTGAAGTGTAGACAGACCTATGGTAACTAGGCTGAAGTGCTTAGGTACAGAAAGAAAATTTCAAATCAGTAACATTCTCTTGCTCTATTACTGTTGTCATTGCCTTTCACTAGGCCTTCAAGTATTTTCAATATGAGCCAAAAAAATGGCAAATAAATACATTTTGGTCTTTCCTATTTTACAGGGCACAAATCCACAATCCCTAACTCTTCTTCTCCCTAAGAGCACGATTTTGCCCTCACCTGTCAATTTCCCAGAAAACAGAGGCCAGGACCCTGGATTTCTCAGGAGCCTGGATTTGCCATCTATCAAGACACATCTTCAAAGGCAGTGGACTTTGCTAGGGAATATGGTGACCTGCAAGATGAGGGACATTTCAAGCGTGAGGCATGAGTGTGCTGCACACAAGGCAAGGAGTCGTAGAGGGGTCTGGGGCACCAAAGTGCACTCCAGTTCATTCAGGAAGTCCAGCTTGGATTACCCCAATGTTACGGGCAGGAGAGGAGCACTAATTGAAACTCTTCTCTAGTCTGTGCTCTATTTCCTCTGTCGAAGAAGAGACATGGTTCAACCCAGTGTACCACAAATGTACAAACAGTACCAAAGTTGGCGTTGGAGTACATGAAGATGATTGGAGCATCTTTTTTGATGTGCTTAGCTCCAGCACTAATGGGTCTTCAGTCTATGGAACTAGATTGGTACTAGTCTAAAGTAAATCCCCTCCAAACCATGCTTAATGTGGGTACTGACTTTGCAGTACCAATCAATTGCTTCTGAAGACCTGCTTCCACTTCACCACAGTATTTGCCAATGTAGCCAAAGCCACAGTGAATTATTTAGAGGACTAGGATCCTGGCATGAACTGTGGCAAAATGGCCTGCCAATGTATGTACTCCCATACTTTGAAAACATATAGAAATCTTTTCTTTTTGCTTATTCCTCTTTTCTCCTGGTAGAATGGAAATTCCCTTCAAATGGCAAGAATAAGAATCACTTCACAGCTTGTAGGATACTCTCAGGAGAATACTATTTGATTATCTGTCTGGTCTTATTTTGTTAGAGGCTAACGGGGCAGCTGTTCTACCCTACTACTGTGAGCACTTACTGTTCCAGCCAGATCAGGAAGACAAAGACATGTGAAAATGAAAAATAATGGGGCAGGCAAAGTCTGTGGTCTGTACTTTTTCCAGTTTCAAAAAGATTCAGTTGATACTTGGCTCAGCCTTTGTTGAAAGTGGCTTTTCAGCATACCCTATCCTGACCAATCCTTCTTAGAATATAAGAAGGTTTTTAATCTGCAAAGCACAAGAGATAAAAAGGTCTCTTCATAAAACTAGTCTGTCTGTTAGTTGAAAAACATTTGCTCCAGAATGCCAATTTAAACTGTTGGTAACAGAATTCCATAGCAAATCTAAAGGAAAGGTGATATAATGATGTCCACAAAATTAACACTTTTTCTGCAGTATATTATATCACTTGCTGACCTTCTAGAATTGTTATTCATTGACATCTAGACCTCTCAGTTGCAACAAAAGCTTCAGATAATTTTGGGGTTTTTTGGTATATTAGATTGTATTTTGCTGCCTTTTACAGAAGGCATACATTCTCTTAAGTTGCACTAAATTTGTCCTTTTCTTTTGCATCTCAATCTTACCTCTTAAGGTTCCTTTTTCGTCTTCCAATGATTGGCTGCTATACAGCATTTTAAGAAACAAATGTTTAATTCCCGTATTGAATACATGACTGTCATCAGTATCTCCTGTGCTTTCTAGGGAAATAAGCAGAGATCTGCCTGAGCTTCAAATTATTTTAATTGTTAATGTTTATTCACTACATAACCAAATAGAACTATCCTAAAATATAGCTTGATGTAAACCCCGCTATCAGGTCAACAGATTTATTTGCAGTGGTAGGAATAGGTCAAAATACTTTCTGTAAAACCAGCTTTGCTTCCAAGTTTAATTATTGAAAGAAAAAGGAAAAATCCCTACCTTCTTAAGTAGTCTGTTATGACAGGTCCCAACTAGATTGTGTAAAGAAAATCTTGTTAGTTACCAAAAATCATTTGTTGATTACATCAAACACTTCAACATTTAGCAGCATTGGGATAGCATGTAGGCTCAAGAATATAGGCGTATTCCACTCTGTCATAATGCAGAAGTCTGCCAATATTTTAAAGATGTATTTCATGGTATGTTTTCAAAACTACTTCATTGCATCAGCAGTATGAAAGAACTTTGTTGGTTTTGGGGGGTTTTGGGTTTTTTACATAGAAGAGAAATAGAGAAGAATATTTTTCTCTCTCAAACAATACCAGAAAGTAGGACTAGAAGACCCTTAGTCTTAGGTCTGTTGCTCCTATAAAACTCTCTTTTCTGCAGTTGTCTTTAATCACTGACTTGGATATTCTAGCATTTGCATATGATGAAAATTCATCATTCTCGCATGACAAAAAATTTTTGCTATGCAGAGATAATTCTGGTGAAAAACATAGAAATCGGCTATTTTTGAAAGTAGAAGAATTATGGTTTATCATATGGCCTCAGAAAGGCCATTCTCAGTTATGATTATCAATATCAATTCACCTTTTTGACTGGAGACTGATGAAACAGCTTCTTTGGTTTGTATCATTGATGATTTTATTCTTAAGAATAATCCTTCTCTGCACTAATTCAACCATTCTCTTGAAAGTATCTCCTAAAATGGTACCACTGACAAGATTGGTGGTACTTATCTTCTGCTTCAGCTGTGTTGCAAATGTTATTTAGCATGTCAGAGTCTTTGATTTCCCTAATAGCTGTTAAAAGCATTGCATGTTTTATGAAGCTTCACCTCAATTGTCACACTGTATTAACCATGTAAAACAGATTCTTTGTTTAGTCTGGAAAAATATCATTATAATTTAATCTGATTTAATAAAATAAAATGTAATTTAATTTTCTAATCTGTTTTGTATCTCATTTAATTGAAAATATTTCTCCAAAACTACTAATCCTTTTATGCCACTTAATACTCATTACCTCCTAGCAAAACGTTGTCCACCCAGTGGCTCACCTTTCTTTTTTAGGAACCATTGCAAAGATTGCAGTATGTTAATAGCTGCCAGTCTTAGTGTGCCACAGGCTTATGGCAGATGTCAAGTAGAAGCTGCCATTCATGCAGAATTTGGCAGTGTCCCATAACTAAGGAATTTCCAACATCTATCTTCCACAGCTCTTTATCATAGCATGCAGTTTGGGGCATCACAGTGTAGAAAAGACATTAAGACATTAAAGGAGGGCAACAAGGATGGTGAAGGGACTGGAGGGGAAGCCTATGAGGAGCCGCTGAAGGCACTTGGTTTGTTCAGCCTCAAGAAGAGGAGACAGGGGAGACCTCATTGTGGCCTTCGATAGCCTCACAGGGGGAAATGCAGGGGCAGGCACCTATCTCTTCACTGTTTTGACCAGTGACAGGGCTCAAACAAATGGCATAAGCTGAGTCAGGGGAGGTTTAGGTTGGATACCAGGAAAAGGTTTTTCACCCAGAGAATGGTTGAGCACTCAGGCTCCCCAGGGAAGTGGTCTGCAATATATTATGTCATTTGCTGAACTTCTATAAGGGTCCCTAGGGAAGTGGTCACTGCACCAAGCCTGACAAAATTCAAGAAGTGTTTGGGTGATACTTCCAGGCCCATGGTGTGACTTCTGTGAATGGTCCTGTGCAGGGCCATGAGTTGGACTCGATGACCCTTGTGGGTCCCTTCTAGCTCAGGATATTCTGAGATTCTGTGATTCCATGATAGTCCCTACTTCCTTCCAGAGCAATACCAGGACCGGAATGTCTATTTAAAACAGATTTTGCAGCTCCTCCTGCATCACACTGTTTCTGCTATGAAAAGATTATTTTCAGAGGACCATACTCCTACTTGCATTTTTCCAACTTGAATCTATTTAATCCCAAAATTTCTTCAAAGTACTCACTGTAATATCAGTGACTTTGTATAATTTCTTAAACTACCTCACTAAATTTCAAGGCTGGTTGTGCACAATCCACTTGGTCAGAATTGTAGGGTTTGAGTGGAATACCTTATGAAAAGACAAAAAAAGACAGGAAGATATTAAGGCAGTCTTCTTTTCAGTGTTGTTATTTTTCAGAGCCTTGTGTCCTTTATGAACATTGCTGGCCTTTGCTCATTCTAACTGAGGCAAAGAAGTCACTAAGTACCTCAGTTTTTCCTCATCCTTCATGACAATGTTCCCCCACCCATATCCGATAAAGGACAGAGATTTTCCTTGGCCCTCCTTTTGTCATTAACGTATTTATAAAAATACTTTTTATTATCTTTCACAGCAGTTGCCAGATTGAGTTCTAGCTGAGCTTTCAACTTTCTAATTTTCACTCTACATGACCTAACAACATCCTTGTACTCTTTCTGAGTTGCCTGCCTCCTCTTCCAAAGGTCAAAAACTGTATTTTTTATCCTGAGTTCAAGTGAAAGCTCTGTGTTAAGCCAGGCCAGTCTTCTTCCCCGGCATCTTGTCTTACGGAACATGGGTATGGCCTGCTCCTGCACATTTAAGATTTCCTTCTGGAAGTATGTCCAACCTTCCTAGACCCTTTTGTTGTTAAGACTGTTTCCAAAGGGACTCTCTGAATCAGTGTCCTGAACAGGCCAATAACTGCCCTTTGGAAGTCCAAGGTAGAGGTTTTGTTGACCCACTTCCTCACTTTACCAAGAATTGAAAGCTCTGTCATTTTGTAGTCACTGTACCCAAGCCACCCTTTGACCATCACATCTCCCACCAGCACTTCTCTGTAAACAGAAGGTCTAACAGGGCACCACCCCTGGTAGGCTTGCTTACCAGCTCAGAAGTTATCTTCCACACACCTCCTCTCCTTGGTGTTGACATACAGCAAGTCTAAGTCCCCCAGAAGAATAAGGGCTAGCCATCATGAAACATCAGCCAGTTGCTTGCAGAATACTTCACTTGCCTCTTCACTCTGGCTGGGTGGTTTCTAACAGACTCCCACCAGGATACCTGCCTTATTAGCCATCTCCAAACTCTTTCCTATAAATACTCAAGTCTATTGTCATTATCATTATGCTCTAGACAATTAAAACACTCCCTAACATACAGAGCACCTCACCACCACCTCTCCTTCCTTGCCTGTCCCTTCTGAAGAGGATGTAGCTATGCGTTGCAGCACTCCCATCATGCGAGTCATCCCTCCCTGTTTTCATCGTGGCAACTACCTCAAGTCTTTCCTGCTGCGCAATGGCTTCCAGCTCCTGTTTGTTACCTATACTGTGTTCATTGGTGTAGACACACTTCAGTCATGTGTTGATCAGGTGCGTTCTCCTGTTGCTAATTTTCTAGTCACAGATGAATGTGCCCAACTAAATGTACCTATCGCTTCTCTGAAGGCAGGTAGGCTTTTCCCACTTTCATCATACACATGCCTGTGGCTACTTTTCCTCTTCTCTGGAAGCCACTTAAAAATTCACCTTAATAGCTGTAAGAATAACCACAGTAACAGATAGTGTGTTACACTCTGAGCTGTTTATCATTAGGTCAGATAGATAAACTAAATGAAAATATTAAACTAAGGAGCATCTACCCTTTTGTGTTACATTCTTAGATCTATGTGACTGGAAGATGTTTCCAAGTTGAGTCTGCAGAAGGCTTTCTAACCTTGTCACGAAGCGCCTGTCTAGTTCTTTGCTTTCACTGGAATAAGTGCTTCTTTACCCATTGCAAGATACCTTTCCTCTTTCTTGTCAGAAACTGTCCATCTAGTAACTGTAGATAGTAGATTGCAGTCTTTCTATTTCATACAGAAAAGATAGGTGTGCACAGGCTAAGTAGAGTAGTTATATTTCCTTCTGCTGTTCTGTTTTCATTTTTAGTCCTTTATCCTTGGTTACAGAAACATTTATAACCCTCATTCCTCTAAATAATGGTGACTTTCCAATACATTCTAGTCATGTTTTAAACTTCATGTTACTGCTTTTGTGGGGGAGCCCAAACTACTCCTCAGGCTTGCAGGCCTGTAATCTTATATTGGATGTAGGGTCTCCATCCTTATCCTCTTATAGCTCTACCACCCAGAATAGCAGAAACACATCTGTTGAGTCAAGTTTTATCTTAAACGAATTTAAGATAGCGTATTAGAGCATCTGAAATAGCTGGAGAAAGCATATGAGCTTGCAAGTAGATGATGACTTTACAAAGCCTGAAAAAAATTGTAAAAAATTCCAAGCAAAGCAGAGATTAAATACAGTTGCTTTGGATTTACCATAATTGTGTTTGTCAAACAGGCAAGATGAAAGCAAAGAGAACTTAGCTCTTGTTCAACAAAGAACTGCAGGAGATAGGAGATTATGTAGATTGGTTTAATTATCCATTTGCAATGTGGTTCTAAATTGAATTCTAGGTTTAAGTAGCTCCCTGAATATTTGATTGCTGGACTAAGAGAACTGATGGTTGATGCCTGAAGGTCTGAAGATTGACTTTTTTGAACATCTTTCTCAAAATACCAGAGTAGTGGTCTACCACCACATCTGTAGACACTATTTTTCCATCAAATGCTATAAGTTTTAGTACCTTTTAATGCCTTTAAACCTTCCACTAAATCTTATTCAACTCCTTAACAAATTTATTCAAATACTCTTTTCAACAATCAGCTCAAACTCTTCTGTGCTGAAGACCTTCCACTAATACACATCTTAGAAGTTTGTTTCCCACTTCTCCTTCTCCGCAACAAATTTTACTTCTTCTCAGATTTTTTCCTGGTAACTGGGATGTCTTTCTTCTAATGGAGCCAGGCCACAGTTTTCAGTAAGAAATTCCAAATCATATTTCAAATATGTAGCTGTCAAAATGTCTGATCTTGAATGGGAGAGGACTTGGTAATAGGCATATTGGACACTTCTTAAATGCCTGCTTAAGATGGTGTAAATACCTGTGCAAAACATGAGTGGATTTTAAACAGTTGTTAAGTTTGTGACCAGAATTATATCACATTTGTAATAGTGAGAAGCTGGAAACAATGAGTTAGGAATAGCATCCTGGTGGTACTTACCAATGAGTATTGCACATGTAATGCACTCAAACAGAATTACTCCATGGTTAATCCTGCATAGCTTTTGACAATGTGCAAAGTGCACTAAGGATTTGAGTTCAACTGTTCAAATCTGCTCTAAGCTCTAGAAGCCACTAACTCATACTGACAAGTTAAAAACACACTTTAAACTTTTTTAAAATAGCTACTCCATTTCTAGTGACTGGAATTTCACTTCTGGTAAAGCAACTGTGATAACAGTGATACTGCCATAACTAATAGGTATTAAAAACAAGTAGTTACCAAAAGATATCAGTATGCAAATAGATGTGCTTGTAGAGCACTCTGTTTTATGTGGCATGAACCATTGAATTACCCTTGAACGAAACAGTATGCTTGACTGGATTGCGCTAATATAATGGTAATTACATTATTGGAAGGAACAGCTCTAACGCACTTGAATGAAAACAGGGGTCTCCAAAAATTCAAGCACAAGATGCAGAATAGGCCTTGAAAGTGCCAGAGCAGGATGGCATCAGAAGCCTTAGGGCCACAGAACAGGGTAGTTAGTACTGGATGTAGGGGTACCAAACACAGCAAAAATCAAGTATGCAACACTTGGAAAACACATTATATATATAATAAAACTGAATGATAATATGGAATTTGTAAACCATTGAAGAAAGACAAAATCAGTTTGTTAGTAAGCATATAAAAATAACACCAAGTGAAACAGAAATGAGGAGGAAGGAGTCCTAGAATAACCACCGTTTTCCTGCCACTGAAGCTCCTGAGATGCTGGATCAATGGTGCAACTCAGCTCCCATATCGTAGTCTGCTTAAGGAACAGTAACACTATCGATCTACCAATGCAGAATAAAAAAAAAAAAACAAGTGTAAAAGAGGCAGGGATAGATAGTTGGAAATCTGTGTTGAACAATTGTATTATAAATGTGAAATTGCTGTCATTGCATAATTTCAGCTGTATGTGCTAGCATCTTTGTACCCAAATTAGCAATACGATTTTGATTAGATTTCTAATACCTTAATTGGACTAGAAATAAATTCCTGAGTTTGCATAAGGTGTGTCTCTTTAGCTCACAGGCACTTCAAAATGCATTTGCTCTAATACCGTATCCTTGACGGACATTTGGATGCACTGCCTTTTAAAGTTATGTAGCATATCTCAGATATCATTTATTCTTTTGTTTCTTAAGACATACATCCAAGGTAATGATAGACAAACTGTTACAATAGCTTTTATTTAGAGAAAAGCTGTGCATATATGAGGGCCTAGTGAGTGGATGTGTTTCAACATCTCTGATGCCGCAACAATCAAAATGAGAATAGTGGCAATTTGGTAAAAAGACCCCCATGGCTGCCCACAAGCCTCTGATGCTCTGGAAACAAGCAGGGATAGCAAGGGCTAAGAGCCCACGCCTTCATAGCAAGCGAAGACATAAGTGAAGAAATCACACCAAATAAATTTTTTTATATCTTTGATATTTATTTGGGTATAATTATAGTTTTTCACTAGTAGAGGCATTTGGGGGAAAATGAGTGTTTATAAATTATTGAAAAACACCCATGAAATGAACTACTGGAACTCTGGATAAAAATCATGGCCAGTCAGACCAAGACAGAGTTACTGAAGAACAATAATGACTTTGTATAATACAACACATTTTTTATAATGTATCTTTAAATACTCAGCCCCTTAAATACATAACCTACTCAAAACCCTTTCCAGGTGTCTTTTGACCTCCCTAATATGTCTGATTCCTTCACCAAAGTTCTAAATTATCATCACCCTAACATAAATAAATAATCTTTAAGGGCAATATCTTCAGGAAATTTCCCCTTAAAGGAGTAATACAGTAGCTTGTGATAAAATATAGCAAATTATTAATGTGTTTGCTTCCTTTCCCTATTCTGAATTGCCTAAGCATAATTTTTGATTCTTTTTTCCCTATATCCACTTTGTAGACATTCTTTCCACTTCAAAATACCTGTCTTAGTCATAAAGCATAAAAGAGCTATAAAAGCTGACTTTAAGTAGTGTCCTGAAATCCCTTAGGGACTATCCAACATTCAGAAGATTAAAGTAGCAGTTTTTCAAGACTTAAAGGACATCTAAGTGTGAAAACTCATTTTAGGATAAAAAACTATACTATAGTTGGATACTATAGCAGACAAACAAGTCTTTTAAAAGACAGCTCTTGCAGAGCACAAGTCACTACCTGAGTAATAATATATGTCTCAAGTCTTTTTTCATATGCTAAATGGAAGTGTCTGGGCTAATAAAAGGCAGCTTGTGCTCCCTCCTTTTTTACGGTACACAGCACTGAACTTTGCTAATGCTTAGTCGTCTCCCAACAGTACCTATTGCTGTGGGAAGGCCTCTCTAATGGAAAACAAACCACTCCCCCTTAAAATTCATTGCAAAGGTAACAGCTGAGCTTTAAACACAGTATCTTGAAGATGCTGTGGTGCCTGGATATTGTGCAGCAGCTCTAATACTCAATAACCCTGTTAACTGTTTACAGACAATGCGTTAAAATTGTTCTTTTGCCAATAAACATAAAATGGTTGTGCCATTGAGAACGCAATTAAAATTCAAGCAAGTGGTGTAGGTAAATTTACTAGTAATAATAATCTGTAGCAGAACTGAGGAATTATATTTAGTGACAAAATACTCCAACAATTACTCTACCATGGCTGCAATACAGGCAGCAGGGCTTTGCCTGTGCGCAGCCTCCTAGGAGGCTTAGAGTGTTGGAGGGAAGAGCCTCATGGGTTAGCAAAAGCCTCATAAACTTCAGAATGAAACCTAAGAAGTGACACCTGAGGAAACGAGACTTTGAAGTTGACCTTTTCTTGCTGTTATTTCTAGAGAAGGAAATGATGGGATTGTATCAGTCTTGCTGCTCAGGCAAAAAAAAAAAAGAAAGTAGAGATGGGTTCCTTGTGCATGCAAAGTGGGATGAATTCTTGTGAGGCAAGTTAAAGAACAAGCAAAATAAAATTATTTTTTCATGCAATTCAAACTAACTGAATTGGCAATGAAAATGCTGAAGGAAAGGAAATTGTAGAAGTCTGAGCTGTATTTTATCAAGAGCTACAATGTGATCTGCTTTAAGAGAATTCCCTGGAGATCAGTCCAATGTAGAAGAATTAATATACGCTCTCACTCAACATTTCAGTAATAATTGGAGACACTATGCAAGTTGGAAGAGGTAGAAAATATCATACATTTAGATTAAATATCCCTTATCAAAATATTGGGAGTTTATCAAGCCAAGAAGCTCCTTTAGGGCTATTTAATACTTGTTACAATTTCTAATTGTCTCCCACATAATTCCACTACTTAAACAGTACCAGTTGCTTCTAAACAGAAAAAATACAGCAAGCTCCTTTGCCAAAATACACCCAGTAAATTCATTGCTTGCATCTGACACATGTAGAGGGAATTTTATTCTCAAAGGCTCTTCTAAGGCATCTGGCTATCTTACTAACACAACAAATGTACATGATCATTTTTATTATGGAGTACTAACATGGGATTTGCTGTGAAATAATAAGGGTTTGAATAATCTCTAGGCCCTTTCTGGGCAAATTTTGTTTTCTGTAGGAAAAAACATCTAATTATATGGATTCTCTGTTGAACTTGACTGCATGTTCCCTTTTATGTCTTGGTAAGTTCTCCCACTGTCTCCAGAAAACTCACTGTAATTCTCCACCATGGACTTTTGGATTAACTTTCATTGGTGCTGTTTCATCTTACTCAAGCCCTTTTTTCTGCTGCAAAAGGATGGGACACACTAACCTGCATCCTGTCCTGGGCAGTCTTAAGGCAGTTTGCAAAGGAAGAAGAGGGGACAGCAAATACCCTGGCTACTCAGGCACCACAAGAGCAGTGGGGGTCACCTTGATGCCCTGCAGGAGCAGGGGATTGCTGTGCTGTTTGCATCCACCTGCAGCTTCAAAAGCCCCGAATTTACCCACTCCCTGAGCCAGTGGATGAGCCAGCCTAAGGGAACCAGGCAGAATTTCTCAGATGATTCAGAAAAGCTAAGGAAAGGATTATGGCTTTACATATATTATAAATGCTTATGCCTTCATACCTTCAAACTATCTGCAAAGGGTATGATGTAGTCAAGGTTTGCCTGTTACTGACTTCTCTCCAATGCATGCAGAAGTTTCTGTAAACAATAATGTTTCTTCCGCAGAGTTCTGTGCCTCAGAAATAAGAGATGCATTGAACCTAATCTTCCTTGGGCTTAGGGGGAGATAGAAGACTCGGAAATGCTCTTGTTAGCTCTCACACTTTTATAGAATGAAATAGCATGTTATGTATTGAAGCCAAGGAAAAAGTCATTTCACTAAGCTGAGAAGGAATTCGCTAGAATGAAACATATCAGGAAAGTAACCAAAACCAAAATAATATATAAAACAACCCCCCAAACCCTAAACAAATGGAATTTAAACAAATCAGTTTTGGAAAAGCTTGAAGCTGTAAAAATTTGGATAAGATCTGGAAAAGCTTAGCACTAAGAAAAAAATTCTTTCAACTAGCAAGGAAAAATTCACTAGAATGAAATATGTTAGGAAAAAAAAAAGCAAACAAAAACCCCTTAATCATACAGAATTTAAACAAACTGGGTTTGGAAAAAACTATTTCTCCTCCATTGCTCTGCATATTTTCTTTGAGAAAGTGCAAGTTCAATAGTTCTCTGTTTGTCTGACTCTCTGCTATAAAGAAAAGAGCACAAAACTGAAATATTTTTTCTTTTGATCAAACCTTCCTTGCCTTGTACATGCTTTACAAAGAGCTGAAACACAATAACAACTGCCTTTATCCTGAACAAGTCACCTTGAGAGGTACAATCTAACCCTGAATTCATTTATGGTGACTATGAAATATGACGAAGGGAAATACAGTACTGAAGAATGAATATGAAATACACTTTAGTTGAAGTGGTAGATTATTACATAACCTCTTCTGTTATATTGCTTCTTGTAACCTGATAGAAGACTGCAAGAACAAAACAGTGGCACTTTAAATATTAGAGGAAGATTTTCTAAAAGTCAACTGCAATAAAAACTCACTGTTAAGTATAAAGTCTAATCCACTACAGCCCGCTCTTCCAAAATCTCTGTGGCATGGCTTCCAAATAAAAACCATATCTAAGTAATAATCTTTTGGGAAGGAAAAAGGTTAGAAGAGCAACTTACAAAACAGATATGTGTTTTTATTAATTTTAAAGAATCTGCATTTCTCCTTCTTCATACATGCCTGTATCAGGGGAAAATATGCCCAGATGAGAGCTAGACCTCTGCCCTATCATCTGCCTGGGGGAATAAATTAAATTAAGGGTCTGTTTATTCAGAGATTTCATCAGTATGTGAGTTGCCATAGAAAATAACAATAATTTCTCCTAAATACTTTAATACTTTAATTATTCACGAATAATACGGGTATGGATATTTACATTCTGTTGCATTGTGTGTGAGATAACTTTGAATTACTCCCTAGTTACGTAGCTAATGACAATTATCTAGACCGAGTTTCTGGTTCACAATGAGGAAAATAGTCCATGAAATGAAAATATATACCCTCATCCCACATAAAATTTATTAAAATACAGGTGCCTCTTAAATATTTTTTATGCTTTAAAGAGCCACATGAGCAGGTATGATGGAAAACATACAGGGTTTCTCCTTTATTATTTTGCTGACTATCAATAATAATTACTTTAAAAATAATCCTCAAAAAATCAGTGATCTCTCTCACGGAAGACTTTTCTCACTTATTCTGATCATAGGTGCTTCCTATCAATGAGAAACTTTGTTTCCATGGTTGTGTATACAATGGGGTTTGTGCAATCTCTATTTTAATCCTAAAACACTTTACTGAAATCATCATATTTCTGGCTTGGCAAGAAACATGTCTGTTGTGCTTTTTGCTGAACTGCTTTTTATTGATATCAATAAATCATGTTCCTTTACGTAGTCAGATTTTCCCAAGTGCAAAATAAAATTATAGCGTCCATTCTTTAAAGGTATGTCAGGATGGGAGGCAATTAGGATTAGAAACAAGTACATTTTCCATGACTTTATCTTTAAAATCCATTCCAAATATTTAAATATACAAATAATATACCAAATTTCTAAGCAATTTTTTTGTCATTTGCTATGAAAATAATGTGAGTCATTATCCTGAAGTATTCTTCTTAGGTGATTTCTCTCCTTCTAATTATTTCCAAGATAAAGTAATTATTTTCTTAAATGCTTTGCATATTTTCATTTTCTTTTATTCCCTATGGTACTGTACCTTACAATAGATGTGGTTTCCATAGCTTTTTGCTCTTTCAATTAAAACCTTTTTTTTCTGCGGGGTAGGCGGAAGAGAGAAAGGGAATTCACTGAGATATCATTTCAAAGGGATGCTAAACAGACAGTCAGGTTACTTTAACAGCCTCAACATTGCTTTATATTTTAAATAGTTTTTATGCAAAGTGGAAAAATATAAGCAATAATGGTCCTTGAATGTTAGATAATGCCTTCAGACTTAACTGTCAGCATTGTTCCTGGATTAAGTAGAATGAAAACAATTCTTGGTTCAACTCTGAGAAAAGTCATTCTCTTTGCTGCAACAAGACCATGCTACGGACCACTGCAATGAGAGCACACAGCAATGGCCTCACCCTCACTGCATTCTGTCCTGCTTCCTTTGGGACTGCAGTTAAGCTTATGAATGAGCTGGTCAGATATCAGAGAGACAACCATGGACCTTCCATTCCTGTACCTGCACCATGAAAGGGTGGTTGTCAGAGCTCTTATCTTCCTCAGCCAGTTTTCAGTGGCTCATTTACTGTGTTCCAAGCCAAATATACTGTCACAGGTCATCAGAACACTACAGGATGTAGGACAGAAAGCCATTAAACTTTGCTCTGCTACAATACTATGGTGAAGTGCTTGTTGGCGTGGAAGAGAACCAGAGAACCTGGAGGGGAAAACCAAAGTTTTGTAGAGAAGACCTGCCCTCACAGCCCACCTGGGCAGGAAAGTGCTTTGTGAGGAGTTCCATTAATTTAAATGAGATTACTTGAGGAAAGTAACCACCACATGGGCAAGAAAGCAAAGCAGACCTGAAATAAATATCAAAGGGGTTTTTGCCTCAACAGAATCCTGTTCTGCATTTGGGTCACTGCAAGTTTCACTTAAATGTGGGCATGTCTAATGCCTTCCACTGGAGATTATTCTGGCAGCTGTTGCCAGAGGTTGAAATGACAGAGAGCCTCTGAGGTTCAGAAAAACCAGAATACAGCCCACACCAGCCTCCCTTAGCTGAAACCTCGGAGGGCTTGCTCTGCAATTCAAGTGGAGGTCTGAACTAGTGACGAACAAAGTCAAGGACTGGTACTCAATAATAGTTAATTTGATCTTTTCCCTGAATGAAATTAACATGTAGACAATTACAAATGGCAACATCATACAGATCATAAAGTGCTTTCACCAGGTCAAAAATGCCTACTTGCCTGTGCCACTCCAGCTTTCTTGGTTTTTTGCAGTATAATGCTGTACATAATGCCAATATCAAAAGCTATGGTTTTCCTCAAGAAATAGACAGGAATCAGACTTTATCATCTGAATGGTAATTTCTGCTAATAGAGGTATGTAATTCTGATATGCAGTGACCACTACCCCACTGAAAAAATCTCCAGAAATTGTAATCAATAAATGAAGTTGAAAATTAAACCATTAGTCATTGTAAATAACATATGTATAATCTATTAATTAGAGAATCAAAACTTATAAGATAAATTCTGATGAAGGAGACTTGCAAATGTTCTGAACAGTAGTATTAAACCAGTGATTGCATCACAAAGCACAATGAAAAAAAATGTTGCTGAAAAATGTAATTGAATGCAAGGATATAATAGTCAATTGGTGCTTGAGCAGGTGTGAGGGATTCAGAACTAATTACCACTGTGAGAAATGAAATGCCAACATACATAAAAAAATAAATGTCAGAAATAATTCTTGTATTTGAAAAGGGAACAGATTAATCACCCTTAAAAAAAAAATCCAGTCAATAAAACCAGGTAGAAACTCTGAACAGAAAAGAACAAGATTTGTGATGGGAGATAGTGAGGGAAGTCAGGCTGAGACATACTTCTTGTCATAACCCAAATACACTGCTATATCACTCATAGCAGATTCCCATTTAATTGTGTCTATTCCTTTAGCTTTAGGGATCACTATTTCATCAACAGTGAAATAATTAACGCAATATTGATATGTGCATCATGCTCAAAGGTTTTGAAAGTTTTGTCATTATTATAACTTGGCAACAAAGCAACTACAATTCAGACATAAATGCTTAGGCTTTCGCAACAAGTGTGATATATGAGTAGTGAGAAAGGCAATAATTTCAAGTACACAGCTCTTTATGACATTGTGATTAGTTCAGAATAAATAGAAATAACCTGATTACCATTAATTCTCTGCAAAAGTGGATAGTTTGGAAATTTTCATTGTAAAAACAGAGAATGGAGAGCAGGCAAAACTTTGATTCAGTTGCAGGATCTTAACATTAAAAGGACTATTTCATGCACTTCTAGACTTACAAACATAAGATATGAAAGTATAATAAGAGATCTGGTCATATAATAGAGAAGAAACAAAGTCATGAAACACAGAAAAAGCCTTTTCACACAATGGCTTTTGTGTGGTAGACAAAAGAATTCTCCCTACCAACATCAAACCAAAGTGTAAAAAAATGAGGTGTAGCTGCAACTCTAGCACATGTCCTACCACAGGAATAGTCCGTATTAGAGGGAAGGGTTGGTATTGTTAGTAAGGGCTATAGCTTTATAAGTTTGGAAGGTACTTTTAAATAACCTTCCTTGCCTTACAACCTGTAAAACTTAGTTCTTTTTGATCCATAATAGTGTAGATTGCATAAATCTCAGTTTGCTCTTATTTTATGATTTCCTCTTTCCCATATCCTAAGCACTATAGTTAAAAATATGTATTTGTAGCCCAGCAGAGGAAACAAATCCTCTTCCTTGCTCAAATTACTTAAATTGTCTTAATTGGAGTACCAATTAAATGATTAACTGATTTTTCCACAACACACTAAATAGACACTTCTCAAAAGTGATCTATTGAGTCAGATTGTCTGCAGATTCAGGGAGTGCTGTATCTTTTGATGTTGAGTGTAATTCAGAGGCTTTCTTTGTAAATGTAAGGAACAGAAACTGTTGTTCTAAGGCAAAATGAGACAGCATACAAGGTAAAAAACAGGACAATAATGATGGGCTGCCTACTGTGTTGACTGTTGTGAGAATGCAAGACATACAGATAATTTTTCCTAAACTCCCTTAATGTAGGAAAAAAATATCTGCAGGATTAGTGCAAATCCCAGCACCCCTAGCAGCAGGGTTCTCCTATATGCTGGTAATGTTGGAAAACATGCACTCCTTCATGCTGCACTTTTACATATAATGTCCCAGACAACTTGTCCCTAGAGTTTAGTGGCTCTGCTGACAAAAGGGAAGTTACTCCTCCCTCTAGATGGATATGGGCTATGGACTTTTGACAGCCAACTCTGCTTTTCTGGCTGACTAACCAAGCAGGCTATGGGAGCATGCAACTGAATATAAAGAGAACTCAGTTAATAACTAAACTGGTGACAAACAAGAAAGATACCTCCTATGAAAAATATTATAGAAGTTTGACATTTACAAAAAAGTTAATTTACAAAGAAAAGTATATGCTAGTAACAAGTTGGAGGACAAATTCGGGAGCCAAAAGGACTTTCAAAACTTGCGGGAATCAGGCCAGGATTTCACCCAAGGATTTGAACCTCAATAGAGCAGGTAAAGCTTAAAAAGTGAGTTCACAGCTATGCTAAGCCCTTCCCTCACCTCTGGGCACTCATTCCCATTCCTTCCATTTGGCTAGCACTTACTTTCTGTTTTAGCTCAACTGAACAAACTCAGGAGCTAATATAGCCATAAATAAACAAACAAACAAATAAATGAGCAAATAAATAAATAAATAAAGTAGACAGGTACCTGTGTAAGCATTTAGCATCACTATCAGTAGTAGTGTTTCAACATTTTGGACTATTATTTCTATTAAAGTAGCAAACCTCCTCAATGATGTAAGAGTTTGGCTTAACAGACATTAACTGTTCTGATCTACATATTTTAAAATGTGATCCAAGGAACAGTTTACAGTGACTCACAAATTATAACACAAATATAATTGCCATGAAGCCATGGCTTAGACAATAGCTTGTGCAGAACATTAATAATGCATGGTTCATTAATATCAGGTATAAATCATATCCCCTGTTGAGTGTATGTCAGGGCTCATATTGGAAAACATTTTGCTATGATATTATACTCATGAGCTGGATAAAAACACAAACTTTCATTAACAAAATCCAGGCTGTATCGGATCTGTAAAGTAGCACTGTTGCTTCTAGTGAAACACACATGAGTCTACACTGAATTATGGCTGTAGCAGTGTATATTAAATTCTATTTTCTAAGCCAATTGATATTGTGTATGCTTTGTTTGAAGTGTAATGAGTGATCAGAAAGCAAGTACTAACCAAAGGCAATGAAAGTCTACAATTTGGTCAGGTTTGGTAAAATAGCAAGGTGCATATAATAATAACTCAGGCTGTGCTCTATCCTTTGTCTTCAGTCACTCTCAGTGCTCCCCTCATACCTGGCTTCTCATTTTCCAAAGGAAAAAGCAAATTACTGGCTGGACTACAACAGTTTGTGTCTGTTCCCACACAGAAACGGACTATATTTACTCTCTGTGTAAAACAATTTCTTTCACTGTTTCTGGATTTGAAGATTAAAATACATGCATATGTATTTGCATTTATGTCTACCCACATAGGCCTTCCTACTTTTTGGTTTTGGTCACATGTCACAGACATCGCAGAATGTTTTGAGTTGGAAGGGATCCACAAGGATCCTCGAGTCCAACTCTTGAGTCAATGGCCCACACAGGGGATTGAACCCATGACCTTGGCATTATTACAACCAAGTTTTAACCAACTGAGCTATGTTAGTTTGTTAATTTGATGGGTTTGTGTTGGTTTTGGGGAATTTTATCTAATTCAAGACTATTCTTGTGGGCTTCTTTTCCACAATGACACGTTGCTGACTCAGTTTCTTCTCTGCCAAGACCCCAAGCCTGTACTGTACTTTCCAGCCTGTACTGATGAATGGACTTTTTCTTCCTCTGGTGCAGGAATCTGTGTTTCCCACTGCTGCATTTCATGAGGTTCCTCTCTACCCATTTCTTCAACCTGTGAAGATTATTCTGTGGTGTATCAGCTACTCCTAACAGTTTTGTATTGTTTGTGAACTTGCTAATGGTACACTCCATGTTACAGGGGTTGGTGTCAAAAGCCTTACTGTAGTTATATAAACAATATCCAGTGTTCTGACCTTTTCCACAAAGCTAGTCCTATAATTATAGATGGTCAAGCAACACTTCCCCTTCATAAATCAATGCTTACCGCTCCCAATCATCATCTTGTCCTTAAGATGTTTGAAAATGTTTTCCCAGATTATTTGTTCCATTACATGTCCAAGAATCAAGGTAAAAATGACTGGCTTGTAGTTCACCAGACCCTTCTTCTTACCCTCTTTGAAGGTAGGAGTAATATTTGCTTTCCTCCAATCCTCAGACTTTTGTTTGTCTATGCTGTCTCTTCATACTCATAGACTTCCAGGTCATCTGATCCTTCTTCAACCTCTTGTATGCTTCCTTTTTATAGCCAAGACCAACTTATTCACCCGTGCCTTGGTTTAATGACAATATGTCTGGAAGGTGAGACCTCCAATGAGATGAGCTCTCCCTTTTTATATATTTTCCTGCCCCCTTATATAGACAAGGTAAAATTATGAAGAGTCAGAATGAAGCAGGAAAAATAAGAACTTTACTAAAAACAGAAAGAAACAACAACAACAAAAAGAATAGCAGAAACAAATTACTTAGTTGCTCCCCTTCCCCCTGTGTTAAAAGAAAACCTGGAAGGATATTTCATCCTAAGGAAAGTCCTATGCCTCCAAGGCCATGGTATGCGTTCCGATGTAGCAAACCACATGGAGTGACAATGGCAGGGCTGACCCAGAGCAGTGCTGGGGCCTGTTGGTCTTGGGTCATGTAGTGGCAGCGCCTTGTGCAGCTCCTAAGGGGGGAATCCCCAAGCTGGTGGTGGTGGTTGGTTGCACCTGGATGGCTCATCTGGGGGCCCAGCAGGCTCAACCATGTGGCAGAGATTTGTGTGGCTGAGGCAGAAAACAGCCACAGCTGAGGCAGGGCAGTCCCTGGGAAAAGGCTCCAAGAGTCCACAGTGCTCCAACAAGCAAAAACTAGGTACAAAGAGAGAGAGTTCAAGCATGGACCTGCTTCTGTCTCTTGAGCTCCCAGGATGCTTCGCTTCAGGGACACACCTTTCTGGAAGGTCCCAAGATGTTGGGGACAGTCTTCCCCTATACAGCTCAGACAGGGGCCAATCCCCCATGCTCCGAATTACATGGTGGTAGAAAAATATCCACTAAAAATCCTTCTCATTTAGCTAAAACTACAACAGCAGGCTTCCTGCCACCTTGGCTTGTCTTGTTGCTTGCTGAGGTGTATTTTTCTTGAGCTTAGAGAAGGAGATATTTGAAAATCAATCAGATGCTGTGGACCTCTTTTCTCTTCAGAACCATCTACCAAGGGACACTTTCAAGTCTGTTCCTCAGCGGAATATTGCCTGGGGCTGAGTATGAAGTTAGCACTGTGCAGAGATCAGGGCCAGTCTGCTTTCTTGCAGTCCAGGAGTGGAACATTTTTTGCTTTGTTTCCTCCTCTAAGGATTCTGACCACCACCATCTCATGGTCAGTGCATCCAAGGTTTGCGCATCCCCGACCAGTCCATCTTAGTTTGTAAGTATGAGCTGCAGCAGTGCACCACCTCTTCTTGACTCCTTCATCACCTGTGCCAGGAAGCTGTTATCAATGCACTTCAGAAGCCTCCTATATTTGTCCAGAGTTTTTTCCACTATTTTGTTGTGGGTTCTTTTAACACTGTTCCATAGTGCGAGTTGTGAAGGTACTCTAACCATTGCTAAATGGCAGGGTTAAAAGATGGATCTAGTCTTTGATAGTCCCAGTACCACCTGATCACTGCCTCATTACTGGATACTTGTTCTAGTGTATTAATGCTGTCAGAATTCTTTTCTTTTAAATAGAAATATTGACCATTGCACACAGCCTACAGTAAAAACAGTGAACACTGCCTATAATGCAACGTGAAGCATGGTTTAACTCTAAACACCCATCACTCTCATTCCTGAAAACACTAACCTGTTTTGTGTCAAGTGGCTGTGATAAATAGAAATAACAGAAAGGCTTTTTGGAGGAAAATGTGTTTTATCAGAAAGGTTTAAGACAAAAAGCCAAGTCACAACTTGAGAGAGTTTTCACTGCCAGTTCTTTGTACCTCCAATATTAGCAATTGACTTGGGGGAAGGGAGAGGAGTGCAGCAGTTAGCTATGTTGCTCTTCACAAAACAGTAATCTTCACAAACCTTTGTCTTATCCTTTCATTTGCCATTCATGTCCAGCATTAGCAAAAAATGATGCTACTATATGGAAAGTTGAAGAGACATTGAATTCCTTTCTCTTTAATAATTTATACCAGGGTCTCAAAAGATCTGCAAAGAACTTGAAAGCAGAGTTGCTTTTCAATATTTAAAACATTATGAATATTCATCTTTTACTGTGACTCCTATCCACCACAAATGCAAAGGACAACTGTGCAAAATGTTTTCCATTCTGGATCTGGTTAAATGCTTCTTTGTCCCATATGAATTGTTGATTCCACAAATATTACTCAGGCCCTCTGGTTTCTTTGTATCTGTACATTAAGTATACTGTTAAAAATAAATCCTTATTCATCACAGTGTGAGGTTTGGATTAAAAGTTTCCTGAAAATAATATACTATATTACAGACCATTTTCTGTATTACTGTTAATCCCTCAGCATTCCATAAATTGCTATGGGCAGGTGCTCCTTTCACTAGACCAGAATACTCAAAGCCTCATCTAACCTGGTCTTGAACACTTCCAGGAATAGGGCAACTTGTGCCAGTTCTTCACCACCATCAGAGTAATGAATTTCTTCCTAATATCTAATTTAAATCTCTTGTTTTTTAGTTTAAAACCACTGCCCTTTGTCCTAAAACCACCTGCCCACGTAAAAAGTCAATCCCTCTCTTTTTAATAAGCCCTCTTTAAATCCTGGAAGGCCACAAGGAGGTCTCCCTGAACCCTCTCTTTTTAATAAGCCCTCTTTAAATCCTGGAAGGCCACAAGGAGGTCTCCCTGAAGCCTTCTCTTCTGAGAAATCCAGTTCTCACAGCCTGCCTTCATAGGAGAGGTGCTCCAGCCTGGTAATCATTTTTGTGGTCTCCTCTGAACCCCCTCCAGCTGCTCCATCTTTCTTGTGCTGATGACAACAAACATGGATGCAACATTCCAGGTAGGGTCTCGTGAGAGCAGAGTAGAGGGAGATAATCTCCTCCCTTGACCTGCTAACCACTCTTCTTTTGATGAAGCCCAAGATGTGGTTGGTCTTCTGGGTCTGTGAGTGCACACTGATGAGTCATGTCCAGCTTTTCAACCTCAAGAACCCTGAAGTGNAATCCAGTTCTCACAGCCTGCCTTCATAGGAGAGGTGCTCCAGCCTGGTAATCATTTTTGTGGTCTCCTCTGAACCCCCTCCAGCTGCTCCATCTTTCTTGTGCTGATGACAACAAACATGGATGCAACATTCCAGGTAGGGTCTCGTGAGAGCAGAGTAGAGGGAGATAATCTCCTCCCTTGACCTGCTAACCACTCTTCTTTTGATGAAGCCCAAGATGTGGTTGGTCTTCTGGGTCTGTGAGTGCACACTGATGAGTCATGTCCAGCTTTTCAACCTCAAGAACCCTGAAGTGCTTCTCTGCAGGGCTGCTCTCAATGACTTCTTCTCGCAGTGTGTACTCATGTCTGGTATTGTCCAAGTCCAGGTGCAGCACCTTGTACTTGGATTTGCTCAAGATGTTCACATGGGCCACTTCTCAAGGTTGTTCAGGTCCCCCTGGATGGCATCCCTTCCTTCTTTTGTATCACCTGCAAACTTGCTGAGGGTGCACGGGATCTCACTGTCTGTATCACCAATGAAGATATTGAAGAGCACCAATCCCAAGACAGAGCCCTGAAGGACATTGCTTGTCACTGGCCTCCATCTGAACATTGAGGCATTGACCACAACTCTCTGTACCCATCGAGCCAATTCCTTACCCACTGTATATAGTCCACCCTTCAAATTCATGTCTCTCCATTTTGGAGACAAGGATGTCATGTTCTTCATTTTCCATGAAGAACATTTATGTATTTCTCATGAGAAGATGCAACTTTCCAGGAAAAAGTCTATCCCTGAAATATTCATAGCTTTTGCACTCAAAGACTTGGAACTAAGAACACTAATTTAAAAAACCAAAACTAAACCCACACCTTACTAACAGTATAGTCATTTGGTTGTTTCCCAGTAAGCTTTGTTACACCCTTGTTTTGGTTTGAATACTTCAGCAAAATGCCAACTATAAACCCAAGCGACAAAGCTCCCTCCTCCCTGCACTGAGAAAAAGGAGGGAAAAAAACCTCCAAACCCTAAACTTAAACTTAACTGTTTATAGAAAGAGGGAAAATTAAAACTACAATATAACACATATATACAAAAAGAAACAATAACTCTACACAAAGTCACCCACCCAGTAATACAGATTTCACCACCCCAGCCACAAAACACCCCAAAAGACACTTCTCAAGAGACATCCAGCAAGGAAAAGGTAGACAACAATAAAATATTTACTTCCCCAAACTAAAACAAAATGCAAAGTAGCAGTGGGGCAGCAGCAAGGCCGAGCTCAGCAGAACAGCAGCAGCATGTCCTGTCTCTACCTCAGCCATGATGGAAACTGAGCTAAGCACCTCCCTACACTGTATTTATACTGAGATGATGTCAGAATATGATATGGAATACCACTGACCAGTAGAGTCAGCTAATAATCCAAGGCCTGCTGTAAAAATCGAAGCCTAAACCTGGGCCTAGCAAAACTCATAACACTCCACCCCTTATTCCATACCAAATTACATCACTCATATCCCAAACCTATCTACTCCCCATGCTTGAACAGTCCTTGTTCTTTCCAGGACTGTCTTTCACCCCTCCAGCAGGTAGACTTTAGTCCATTAGGGTGGATATTTTGGGCAGGAAATGCAGTCAGTCATTGGACACCAACACCTGCTTAGCTCAGGTCTTCTTCACCTGGTGGTTTATTTCCTGCAACACACAACTCAAAATGCAAGTTTATTTTCCCTTCTCCCTCTCTTTACCTTGTGGGGGGAGGCTCTAACTCTCTGTTGGGTACTTGGCATTTTGTCAGCTCCACTGAACACAAACATCTACTCCCACTGATGAATCAACCTGTCTAGGAGGAGCTTTCTGAATGTTCCAAATCAACTGGTGGTTAATGTATACCCAGCAGCAATATGTTTTATAGCCTTCTGAAAACATGAAACATTGCCATGTATAATATGAATACATGAGGGCAATCTTGTTATATAAAAAGACAACCTGTTAAAATCTCATTTTCTTTCAGTATTTTTTTTCTCTCAATATTTTCTTTCCAATATATTGTTTGCTTCCTTTGGGAAATTCTGTCTTTAATAAAAAAGCACCTTCATAGAGGCTGTAATGGGTTGCTTAAAAACAAGCAAATGAAAAACCCACACACAAGTCTCAAGAGAAAAGCCATGTAGGGAATTAAATATTTGTGCTGTCAAAGCATTAAAAACAAAAATACAAAATGTGCTATATTTAAATTAACTTTAATAAGAAGTACAAAAAGATAATGTTAAGCAATATTTTGCATGTGGTTAATAAATATTCTTCAACAGCAAGCAGTGACACATTCAAACATAAATCCAGATATTTCTTTTACATTATAGAAAAGTAACAATTTTTCCAGTTAAAACAAGGTCACAAATTACAGAATATTGTCATCCTCTTAAATTATTTATAACTATGAAACCTACTAAATAAGTGAACTGTCACCCAGAAGATTTTATATGATGTTGATGTTCAAGGTTAACTATACTTACATTTATCATGCAGTTTCTTACTGTGCATATTTGATTGGTGTTTAATTTTAATTAAAATTATTGGTTTCATTCTTCCCGTTTCCTTATTTCTTTTTAGTATAGTGGAAGCATCTATTTTCCAAGTCCTATACATTTTCATGCCTAAGTGACTCACTAAAGTAGATTTTTCATACAATGCATAAATGCTCTCTGACTCCATCCCAGCTGAGAAATTGCTAACCATGTCTGAATCAGACTTCAGTTTATTTTTAATATTTTTTAATAAAGTATAAAAAGATTTAGTGTAATCACTTTCATTAAAATTAAAGTGCCTTCAAATGTTTCCCAATAAAGTGACTATTTGGAGGGGAGAGGAAGAAGGGCTGATGTTTAGGAACTGATTTTTTAACAGTTTATAGATACGGTGCATATGCATTCTAATAGATGTAAAGTACTACATTGCATTCCATGCTAATGCTAAAGTACAGTAGCCTACAAACTGATAAATTCAGCCAAAATGAACATTGAATAAAGAATATCAAAAGCAGTTGATCAAAGTAATATCTTGTTCCATTCTCCATTTCCATTCATCCTCAACAGCGTGGTTCAATGGATAAAGTACTAGAAAACAAATATAACACTTCAATCTGTTGAAGTTTGCCTCTTTTAATATCAGAAGAATGAAAGTATTCATTGTAATCATTACAAACGTTAAATGCATAAAGATATACTTCAGACCCACTCCTGACTGAGTGAAGTATTCACAACATTATGTAAAGAATTAAAATTTAAAAGCAAAATAGAACTTTTAAACTATCCAACAATAAAAATATAATCATATATATTTATGTAGACTCCAACACTAGAGGAAGAGTATACATCATCTTGCATATTTTTAAATATCCTCCAAGTTCCTTTTTGTTAGTATTATCTCCTAATCCTAACTCAGAGCACTTTGACAACATTCTTAAAGGGCATTAATATATACCAGGAATAGAACAGACATCAAGTTCTATATTTCAGTATAGTTGACTGTTCTTTTTAAGGGCTTATTTTCATGGATTAAAGAACTGCCAACCTCCTCTAAAGGAGAGCCCAGGTGTACTCTTAGGTGTATTCCTCTTTTGTAAAAATTCTGACTTCATTGATGTAGATGAATATCCTGAGGATGTGAATCTGCTTTATTTTAAATTCAGTGCAAACTTTGCCCTGATCTCCACCAGAGCTGTCAAGTCCTCAAATTTAGCCTCTTCCAGTAAGATGTAATCACAGACTCCAAAACACAAGTTAAACGATTCACCTAGAGATCTAAATCTAGAAAATTAAGTGGTTTAAAGCAGAGCAAAACATTTAATGTGATTAATATCTACCATTCATTGAAACTTTAACTTCTACTGCTAAAGGCCTAAAGTGGTGAAGTCCATCACTGATTCTCAGATGGCTCTAATTAACAATTGGATTCAGAATAGACTTAAAAGTTCTGCTTGTTAGGGATTTGAGTCATCTACAGAAATGAGGTTGGAGGAGGTCTCCTTGATTAAAAACAAACAAAAAAACCACAAGATAGTAAAGGGATATAACAAAATTATGTTGCACACTAAGAGCCTTCTAGAAGAAGGTGTTGTTGGAATGAGGTGGAAGGAATCCTAACAGTCCTTAATAGAGAACCATTCTCTTTACTTGAGGCTCAGGTGTGAGCTGATTTTCATATAAATGCACATAATTACTTTAGTGTTTCCATGTCTGCAAGAAAAAAAGCTTTATATGTGACATCAAATTATACCACACTCAGAGATTCTCTTTGGATGTGTTTAGACATTGTACATTTATCATATGTGGGTTTTAAATGAAGTTATTTAAGTTACTGGGTATACTTTAAAATGTTTTCCTAATCTACTTTGAAACTCATTGCATTACTTTATATATTATGTGGGCATAGCCACATAGCTTCATAGCCACACCAAAATAATCTTTTGTGCAAATTTATTAGGAATGGAAATGTTCAGCAGCATAGACTTCATCTATTTTGTGCAAGTTCAAGGCAAAATATGTGCACCACAAAGCTTTCAGAAGAGGAATGAGAGGTATGGAGGATGGACACTGACTGTCTGTGCTTTAGTGACAGTCATAACGTTTAAGAAAACAATATGTAGAATTAACAAAGTTCTACTTAATTTTTGAAGCCTCTCCACCCTAGATGTCCCAAATGGCAGGACGTATGCAACATTGATGGTCTGTTTTCTGTTTTCACAAAGCAGTCAGTAGAAACCTCTCACTTTCAAAGGCACAACTCATGTCCCTCAAGTGCAGCAGAATTATAGACGAAGTATTTTAATTTAATTTTCTCCAAGTTACTTTCCCACAACTCAAATATGGCAGTGAAGGCTCAGAACTGAAGCTGAAACAAAAACACACATTACTTCCTCAATGGCTTCTTCCTCAGTTACCTCACAATCCACTGACGTTGTAATAAAGCCATTTGCTTTTTCTCCTTCCTCCTTTCCTCCCCCATACATCCCTACCCCTCCCAGCTGCTTCTGGTTGATTTCATGCAGATAGTTTATGATCACCCCACTTTTGAAAAGTCTCACCACCTATAACCACTGGGAAGGAAAGGTGATTTAATAAGGCTCCTGTTTGCTGTCTAGATGCTCTCTCCTGTGACTATACAGGTACATTAGCTCCTTGATTTAGAATAAAATTCAGTGGTATGAGTAGTCTCCCAAACTAAAGCTTGTACCTCAGAACATCTACACGATAATTTTTCAAAAGATGCTCAACAGTGCAGCAGTTACAAGTTGAATTAGCCCAGATATGGAAGGCAAAGGTAATTTCATTGGTTACAGCATAATTGAGAAGTTTGGAAGCCACTCTTTAAAAAGCAACCTGTCATGAAGTCTCCAGCAGACAACTCTGGCTGATAAACCCTGCTGATCTCCATAGTTTTCATGCTGATTTATAAATTACTGTTAAATTAAGTGACCACATGCATCCAGAAGTCTGTGCCCTAGTACTACATTGGAAACTGATTTCATAAACCTCAGAATTACTGTAATTCCAATCTAAGTTTATCACAGTGTATTTTATCTGTTAATTTCTTAAGACATACGAAATATAATATCCTGACCCAATAAAAATGGAAAAAATAAATCAGACTGACATGCCAACCAAAAAATTCACTGGTGTATTCCACATCTGTCTTTGATACAGAAGTGACTTGCATTTTCTCACACTCATTCTCTCTATCCCTACTTTATGTATTTAAGACAAGGAAGTTTTACTCAAATTAAATAAAACTTCTAGGTATTTGGCATGTAAATTTGTGACACCAGCTTTAAAACCCCAGACACAGATTCTATACTGTTAAATGAAAAAAAAAAAAAATAAAAGCCTAACTCTTGTATTCTGGTATGCCTTGCCTCCATTCATTTAAATCTTTACATTTAAATTCATTTGTCCATTTCGTAGTCTTACAAATTTGCAACTTACATGTATTCAGTTTGCCCACTGTAAATGTTTCTGTAGCGAAACAATAAAGCAAACTCCTTCCTACAGAAGAAGTTTGCTTTAATGTGGACCTACTGAACTAAATGTAAAAGTGAAACTTCTCTGGAGCATACCCACTTTAAAGCCTTGCTGATGCCCAAAGTAACTGCATGTAAATATTTAAAGTGTATTCTTTTTCAATGAGTGAATTCATATAGTATGCCTACTTTTCTATATAAATGTGCAATAAATGTATCTTTAACATGGGATAAACACCTTTTCTTTTTGACTGACTCTAAGCATAACACAAACATAAACAAAAGGGTCAGTGAATGAAAAAGCAGTTGTACCCAATAAAAACAGTAGCAGCAGAGCTGACTGAAATGAGACAGCATCGGGCTTCTTGTGCAAACTGAAGATACACTTTTTGCATGCAGCTCTGAATTACCCACATTATTTTCCAGACAAGTCTTGTTGGAGAACACTTGTACTGTTAATAACCTTTCAGGGCTCCCGTTCTTGGATAAGGATGCAAAATCCTTCCTCATCAAGTAATTCACCATGACCCTGAGCACATTCATATTTGGTTTGGGGAGAATTCTGACTATGGAGTGCCATCCAAAGAGAGATACGCAACCCTGTTTAAACACTGTGAAGGCTTAGAGTACCTAGGATGTGGCCAAGGCTGATACACAAATCTCTGTTTCTCATGCCCCAGTCTAGTGAGGCTTGGAGAGTCCCTAGATCTTGCTGATATGAACAGAATGGAAGAACTCCCAGTAGGTCACAGGAAGGAGACCTCAGTCACCGAAAACATAATCGAGCTACTCAAGTTCAAGAGCAGTTTAGCATGGGCCTCCATTAAACTATACAGTCAGAGCCCCTTGCCAAAAACAGAGTTAGAAGTGAAGGGATTTTTCTAGAGTCCTAATATTTACAATTATTTGTACATATGTACATATTTATATATTTATTTATACCTGGACAATGTGATGTTGAAGGGATAATTTATAATTTACAAATGAAACATTTTAAAAATGTATGCTTATACCATGAAAAAACCTTTTTTTATTGCTTGCCTTCCAGCCTTATGCTCATAATCGCACTATTGCACACATCTCCATGTTACATGGAAGATCTACATTTACATATAAATATATACGAAAATAAGGATATTTTTATTTTAATCTTATGAGTAAAGTGCTCATTTTTAGCTACTGTTGATGAGAAAGGTTTAGACTGACAGTTTACTTAGAGGGAATTCAAGGGATACACACCTTGTCCATGCTTTTCCCTTTCATTTATAACCAACAAAATGTCTTTATTTTACTGATGTCAGCTCTGTCTTAACTATTAATTCTATTCATAATATGCATTTGTGACCTTGGCATGTATACTGTCACACAAAGTACAAAACAGAATCACATCAAAAGCAAAGAAAAAGCAAGAAAATAAAACAGCAAAACAAAGCAGTGTTTCTCTTTGTTGTTTTTAGCACATTTGCATGTCTTAAGATACTCTTTTATTTGATTTTAGAAATATTTGTACAACTTTTTTTTAAACTCTGAACATATCTATTTTATGCACTATACTCAAGTACTGTACAAAACTGCAATAAATGACACTATACGACTACATATGTCTCTACTAGAAGACATCATCATAAAGGTGTATCATTTTTAAAGGTCAACTAATAACTGCTAATGTATGTGTGAATCAAAATATTTTTGATTGGCCAAGTATACTAAAATCTAAATACAGTACACAATTATTTTCAACATTGTGATTTACCAGGCCTTTAGGGGCATAAAGAATCTTTGCAAAGGCTCAGATGAAAAATAATTTTACTGATAGTATTAAATGTTCTTATAAAATTGCCAATGGCAGCTCCAATTTTTTATATTTGTGTATATGAAATACAATTGATACCTCCTGATGATGCATGACCTTTATTAAAAAAATAACATTCAAATCTTAGCAAAATCATTTCTAGTATACAAAGTTGTTGTAAAGTTATGTCAGCGAAATGTAAAGTTGCAATTTACAGAAGCAGCAGTAAATTTTATTATATGGACAACTTCCTGAACTTAAATCATGGTTCTTGTTTCCCTTGAAAACAGTGCTTGCTGTGACAAATACAGGTAAATACTTTAATGGCTGGCTCTAGGAAAACATTAGGCAAGAAAAAAGTATATTACTGATATACTTAATCCTGAAAAGTTTCTGAGTGCTTTTATGAACCCCAAAATAATCCAATTAAGAACAAAAGCAAAAAGCAAAAGAATTCCAGCTTTGCTGAACCAGACAAGCTGGCTTAGCAGCATTGAATAACTAAAGCAGTGAAAATAAGAGTTTCACTAGATTAAGTTGGTTGATATTGGAAATTTGATTAGCACTTTTCCTTGAAATCAATTAGATTAATTTATTAACAACTTCAAAGAGGACAGAAGTAAGAAATTTTTGGCTTTTGCCATATAGTAGTTTCTCCTACCTCTTCAGTCTAACCAGTATCCAGAATGCTTGTGAAGAGTAGAACTCTACTACCTCTGTACTCTGTTATGTACATGGGTACTGCTATTGTATGAAACAATTACACTTTTTTAAAAAAATCACTTTTTTAAATGACAGTTTCTTTCATTAAAGTAGAATTAGTTACTTTATAGAAAAATATTTTAACTTTAAATTAAAAAAATACTGTTCCTAAATAATTAGGTAGGATCATATCTTCATTTCACTGTATGGAGAGAATATAATTCTGTATATTTGAATGCTAGTTTAATAGATGTCCCCTGGGTTTAACTTTTAAAGAGCTGGCTGTATTTGCCATGGGTGCTATCTGTTTACAGACCCATGAGTTAACACTGTGTGCCTCCTTTGGAGGTACACAGACAAGACATTTATATACACACTGTACACAATGGTTCACAGATTAGCAGTTATTAGTCGGACTGTACATAGCAAACAACCTATCTGATTACAATGATGCTTTAAGTCCTCAGTGCAATTCAGCTTTTAGGTTGATGGCGCAAAGCCAAGTAGGACAGGCTCCCTGTTTAAATATGTAGCCCAATACACTAAATTAAAAGTACCAAATAAGACTGGAAACACTATTCTAGACATTCTGTCAATTTTGCTAACACTGTTGAATGTCTTCTTTGCTTCTTGTGGCTTCGCTTCTGGTTTTGCCTTGTTGGGTTCTGCAGTTGTAGCACTCTTGGAGATGGTTGGTAGCACTGAGTCCTTGGTAATATTTGGAGCATAGTTGGCAACAGCCACTGCATAGGCATTGTTTTTCTTAATGACAGACGCTTTTTCTTTTTTCTATTGGGAGACAGCATGAAGTTAAATATTTAATGTGTATTTGCCAGAATAGACTTAATAAAACATAATTTCAAAAGTAAAAGAAACAAATGATTATGTGTTTTGAGTATATTAATACTAAAATAAATGCCAGGAATAACATACTGATAAATTCAAATATAAAGACTTCCAGTCTATCGAAAAGCAAGACATAAGATTGCTCTTGCATCATCAAATGCCCTACTGAAGTTGTATGAGGAAGGGTCTGTTACTGTAAGGATAACTCGAAAAGAGTTGGACTTTCTCTAGTTGCTTTGTATCTGTCTCCTTGCAACAGAATTGCAAGATCTTGAAAAAGTTTTCTGTTTAGATTACTCAGCATTGTAACAAAATTAAAATTAGGCCACCTCTCCCACATAAAACTAGCATCACTATTGTTTGGACATATCACAACATACCACTAATAAATAAATGAATTTCAGTAATGGCTTACACTTTTTAGACACTCAGGGGAAATATGTGTGTTTACATGAAAATATACATAAACACACACATAGATGGGTCAGAAAGAGATTGCAATTAAAAAAAAGAAGGACCCCAGACAGGTAGTTTTAGAATGGAGCTGAGAAGTAGCCCTGGAACTATTTCTGCTTTTCAGAAATTATTGTTTCTAAAAATGCAAAACAGTGATGAAAACAAGAATATCTGATGGGAGACGGTAAACAAGACCAGACTCTTTCCAGTGTCATCCATTGGAAGGACAAGAGGCAATGAGCACAAGCTGAAATACAGAATATTCCACTTAAATATACAAAACACCCCCACACACACTCTCTTACTGTGAGCATGACTGAGCACTGGCACAGATTGTCTAGAGAGGTTGTGGAACCTCCATCTTTGGAGATACTAAAAATAGTCTGGACATGACCCTGAGCAACCATCCCTAGCTGAGCCTGCCTGAAGGAGGTGAGTTAAATTTAATGATCTCCAGAGGTCAATCCTAACCTTAACAATTCTGTGTTGTTATGGGATTGTGTAGGCTTTCAAAGGGCTAAAATTCAGCCAATGGTAGTTCAATAGAGACTCTGTGTGTACACATAGTAGAGGGATGTATACGTAATGAATACAAGCTTGAAGTTTTAGACATATATATAAATGAACAGACTAGCTGTGCAATAAGACTGTAATGCTATAGATTGATTCACTGATTTGCAGCAATCCCAAACTAAGAAATTTCTAATAAGCTACAGGGAAGAATGGAAGACAGTTTCTCAGGAAACAACATATATTATTTACATATATATATATAAATATAACATATAATTTATACACAAAATATAACGATATGTAATTTTAAATATATGCATATATAATTTAGAGACAGCCAAATAAATATTAGATTCAGTCTATCTCTTCCACAACACAATTAAACCAATGAAGAAATAGTTAACTTTTGGCATCTGTAAGAAATCATCAACTGTTGTATTGGTTTGTTTTGATTCTTAATCTAATGAAAGTGGCACAAGTGAGGGAATCTTTGTGACATTTCTTACATAAAGGCATTAAAATTTTTTACTTCCACTGGGGGGCATCTACCCATTTTCCAAATTTTGGTTTTAAATTATGTCCAATTTGATATTTATCTGGGCCATCTAAAAATCTTGCTAAGATACTAATGGTTAGATGCTGTGCCCACAATACCTTGTCTTAGGAAATCATGTCACATAAAAAGAGAATCTAGGAATCATAGAATAATAGAATCGATTGGGTTGGAAAAGACCTCCCAGATCATCAAGTCCAACCATTGGTCCAACTCCGGTCTGTTTACTAGATCATGGCACTCAGTGCCACGTCCAATCTCAGTTTTAAAACCTCCAGGGGTGGTGAATCCATCACCTCTCTGGGCAGCCCATTCCAATGCCTGATTACTCTCCTGGAAAGAATTTTTTTCTGATATCAAACTTAAATTTCCCCTGGCAGAGCTTGAGCCCGTGTCCCCTTGTCCTATTGCCGACTGCCTGGGAGAAGAGATCAACCCCCTGAGCCTCTGAGCCTCCTCTTCTCCAGGCTAAACAATCCCAGCTCCCTCAGCCTCTCCTCATAGGGCTTATGCTCCAGTCCCCTCACGAGCCTTGTTGCTCTTCTCTGGACCTGCTCCAGCACCTCAATATCTTTCCTGAACTGAGGGGCCCAGAATTGAACAAAATACTCAAGGTGTGGCCTCACCAGCGCAGAGTACAGGGGAAGGATCACTGCCCTGGTCCTGCTGGCCACGCTATTTTTGATACAGGACAGGACCCCATTGGCCTTCTTGGCCACCTGGGCACACTGTTGGCCCCCAGGTCCCTTTCTGCCTGGCTGCTCTCCAGCCACTCTGTGCCCAGCCTGTAGCATTACATGGGTTTGTTGTGGACAAAGTGCAGGACCCGGCACTTGGCCTTGTTGAACTTCATCCCACTGAAATCAGCCCATCTCTGAAGTCTATCCAGATCCCTCTGCAGAGCCCTCCTGCCTTCCAGCAGGTCGACACTCCCTCTCAGATTGGTGTCATCAGCAAATCTGCTGCTGATGGACTCAATCCCCTCATCTAAATCATCAATAAAAATGTTAAACAGGACTGGACCCAACACAAACCCCTGGGGAACACCACTGGTGACCGGCCGCCAGCTGGATGCAGCTCCATTCACCAGCACTCTCTGGGCCCGATCCTCCAGCCAGCTCCTAATCCAGCAGAGGGTACATTTGTCCAAGTCATGGGCTACCAGCTTTTTCAGGAGTATATTATGGGAGACAGTGTCAAAGGCCTTGCTGAAGTCCAGACAGACCACATCCACAGCCCTCCCCTCATCTGCCAGGCGGGTCACCTGATCATAAAAGGAGATCAGGTTGGTCAGACAAGACCTGCCCCTCCTAAACCCACGCTGGCTGGATCTAATCCCTTGTCCATCCTGAAGGTGCTGTGTGATTGCACTCAGGACGATCTGCTCCATAACCCTACCAGGCACGGAGGTCAGGCTGACAGGCCTGTAGTTGCCAGGGTCAGCCTTGCAGCCCTTTTTGTGGATTGGGGTGACATTGGCCAACTTCGGTTGGTAACTTAGCATTGTTTCTCACTGACTGGAGTGTGAAAAAGAGTTTATCAAATACGTAGCTTGTTCCTGCACCTACTTTCCTGTGAGACAAATCCCATGTCAAGAGCACTTAGATGAGAATTTCCCTATAATGTGAACACAGATGATTGTCACTGTGGAAACACATTTCACTTCAATTGGTGGAAAGTATGCCTGGCTTTAGGTGTCCAGATGCATTCAGTAAGAATGAGAGCAAATTACTAAATCCAATTATGAGCGGAACACGCCAATTCATCTATATTTTCTACCTTTCAGACACAATTAGTGTGTTTTTGAAATGTATCTGCAATACCATTAATGAGGCCTGCATAATAAAGATGAACCATATTTTCATATGAGAAACAATGACTGAGTTAAAAGTTTAGCTTTTGGTTAAGTCAGTTTGAAGAAAGTTGAGAACTGAAATGTGAATGGTATA
The DNA here is from genome assembly GCA_013396695.1 of Sakesphorus luctuosus. NCBI lineage: Eukaryota > Metazoa > Chordata > Aves > Passeriformes > Thamnophilidae > Sakesphorus > Sakesphorus luctuosus. The sequence continues at coordinate 1,373,325 of VWZD01008862.1, read as the reverse complement.
TAAATCTTAGAATGTAATGGCTAATTTTGTCATTCCTAGGGAAAGAATACTACCTTGCTGTTAAACAGTTGCTGTTCCTAAGATTAGAAGATAACACTGCTTCACTACTTTAAAGAAAAAAACAAAGGATGATAAGAGAGTTTATAAGGGTTCTCCACACTATTATATTGCCATGGCAATGTGTAAGTCTGAAAAGCTTCATTCATGAGATGCTGATAAACTTGCAGTGATTCAGTATCTACCTCTAGCAGGAGGGAACAGATCCTGAAGCCATGGACAGTTCACACCATTCTAGAAGTCACAGAGAATTACAAAGTATATACATTTACTCTTATTCTCCTTTACTATTATCTGAATATTTTGCATCTTTATGCATTCAAAGTGCTGCAAAATCATCAGTTAATGAAACTTTGTTTAACATTTACTTTAATAATTTAGGAAGCAAATTATATTCTATCCTGTTTTAAGAAGAATCACAGAACTCAGTGTATTCTTTGTCAGAAGAAATTGTTTTCATGGGTTGAATCAAGGACTGAGATAGGACAAAATTATATCAGATATTATGTCAGGCAAAACAAGTGAGTTTTAATATTTGTTCTGTGTTACTACAATTCTAAACCATAAATATACAAACTTAGGTGTATCACCAGTTCATTCTGTTCAAGAACTAAGAAATTCTCTCAGGTTTAAACTTCATGCTATCACACCTATACCACTATCAACACCAGAAAATTAGGACATGACTGCACTCAGAGCATCAATATATTATAGGTGAAGAAGAATTTTGTACCACTGCTATTTAAATTAGTTTTAAAATTAATGTCTACCTATCATTAGGGATAAGTTATAGAATACTAGAAATGTTCAAGATGTTCTAGATTTTGTTATTCATCATTTTTACATGTAAGGACATTAATTTCTTTACTGATCCTTACTTACCAGGAAAATTAATATAGATTATAACTTTTTGTATTATTTTTCTTATTTCCAACTGAATTTAATTAAAAAAATAAAAAATGATTGACCAATATAATCTGTATTACATTTTATGACTAACCAGGTAAATCATCATGTACTATTTTTTTATTAGCAAATTTTATCAAAACAATATATTACAGCTGGTTTAGAGCAATTGTCTGGAAATAGGACTATTTCCTTAGGACTTACCTTATCATTCACTACACTTTTTCCATCCCAGGCCCATCCTCGTTTTGTGAAATAATTTACAGTTGCAAATTCAATTAATGCAGAGAATACAAATGCATAACAAACAGCAATAAACCAATCCATAGCTGTTGCATATGCTACTTTGGGGAGTGAATTTCGAGCACTGATGCTTAGTGTTGTCATTGTCAACACAGTTGTTACTCCTGCAAAGTGACACAAAAACAGAACATCAACAATTTTTCTTGAATTTTGAATGCTAACAAAAATTCAAAAAAAACACAGTATGTTTTGGAAACACAAAGGAAAATTTGCTTATATAAGTTTGTGATAAACTGCCAGAACTATATCTGGATATTCCTCTGAAGTATTTTAGTCTAATTTTGCTGTCTAAACTTCTTTGACATTACCACACAAATTGACCTTAGTTATGGGAAATAATATGTTACTTTTTTATGCCAGTGGGTCTATTTCTAACCATATAGAGACATAGTTGAAGACATAAACAAGGTAGGTTTTCAGTCAGGTAATGTAGATTGTTTTCTAGAACAGCAATGAGTTGAAATGCCAGATTATTAGAATTATACTATGTGTCATAAAAAAGACTTGATGATCCAGAAAGACTGTTCATTCACTGTGGTGATTATTAAAAGCATTTTGCAGTACTTTTTGTATAATGAGGATGCAGTAGGAAACCAGAACTATGCTCAAAAAAAAAATGCATGGGAGGAAAGGAAGAGAAGAACGTTTTTCTGAATCAGTTCTGGCAAGCAAACACCCATAGCCACAAACACAGTCTCCATTCCTTAAGTAAATCAGTTCTCCCACCCCTGGCTGAATCACACTTCAACAAACTAAACTATTCCCTTTGTGGCACACCATTAAATACATCTCCAGAATTAAAAGCAAAGCAAAGTGATATACTTAGCACAGATCAGCAAACCTACACTCAATTATGACAGGCAAAGGAGAATGCCATGGCAGAAATATTAGTAATAGCACATCACAGCTTCAACAAAGGCACACCCATAAAATTGTTGTAAGAGGCTTCCCAAGAGAAAGTAAATTCACTCTCCCTAAGTCAGATCCTCTGCTGTCAGCAATCTGTCACCTGAGTTCTGAAGGATCAACGTAGCTCAGACTTTTTCTGATACAGGAGAAGAAGCAATTTTAACCACTGTGTGAAAGAGAAGAGAGGCAGCAGGTACACCTACAGAGACCTTTGCAATTTCCATCCCTTCAGTAAAGAATCTCCATCTCTGATGGTGCTACAGAGGGTGAGAGAGCAAAGTTAAGTGGACTCAGCCTCAATGCTACTCTCTCTTGATGTGCTTCCAAAGGTCTGTGCAGCATGGAAAACAAGGCACAGAAGCATCCTGATGAGTCACACAGTATCCAGACACCTTAGCAGACATAGATCTCTAATTGCTGGTTTTCAGCATCCATAAATTTAAGAAGTAGATTTGTCCTGGAATCAGCCATGAAACTGTTGGGATCTACTAGCCTCTGTAACAAAAAGGAAGCAGCTATCATACTGTAAGGTATGAAAAAGTGTAGAGAATATATTTTATAAAAAACTTAGTCTTTCCTAACACTTACACAACATATGGCTTAATTATTTTCAGCCTCTCAGGGAAAAGACAGTGTGTCTTACATTTAAAGTTATCACATGTAAATTTTTACACCAGTCCTGAGCTGTAGATAGATCATTATAATTACACAGAAGTACGTTTCTCACATATAAGGTGACCTCATTCACATGTAAATATATACAGTTGCTAAGGTATTGCTCTAAGTCCTACCTTTTAGAATAAACTAATCTTCTGTAAGCCCCACTGGCTGCTTCAGAAATCTGATTTAAGATTTACTGCTGACCTTTCCTAGTCTCAATTAAAACATCATGAATTTACATCTTGTATCTTGCTACCAGTTGACAATTTCTCTAAAAAGCTCAGCAAGCCACACCACTTTGTGACCCAAATGCTAATCAAGCAGCACACTGCCCAACTGTTGCCAACCCACTTTCATTTATTCCTCCACTCTGTAAATTCAGAGATGTTCAATCTACCATAGTCATTTAACCTGAATTGAGTGGGAAAAAATTGGACAGAATATTTAGTCTGTGATACCTGTCAGTTTAGGATTCTCTAGATGTTTTATATTGCTATTATTCTTCAGACAAAGGACAGATGATTTTGCACATTATAGTTCATTTGAAAAATCAATATTATTAAGTCTTCTTTATGAAAAAGGACTGAATGGAAATAACCTTCTTCCTTGTCACTGCTAGACCTGTGAGGACTGAAAAATTATTAATGTGGAGGAATATAGCCAACTTGTAAACAAAATTAATTTATTCCAAAACGATTTAACTTAAACCCCACAAAATTATATACTGACCAGATCAAAACAACCCCTCGTGGCTTATCTAATTGATAACACTAGTAAACTGATATTCCCAAAACTAGCAAGCAGATTGTACCCCTACAATGAAGTAGTCAAAGTATTGGAGGAAAAAAAAATTAAAAGCTATGTAAAGACTACATGATATCTCCTGGCTGTGTAGAAAGAGCAGAGTTTATATATAGGTCAAGCACTATCTTTTGTAGCTCAGCACCCAACAGATGTGGCACTGAATAGATGCCAGAAAGAAATGGACAGGTATCTTTCTGTAAGAGCCAATGAGCAGCCATCATTTTGTCTTTAAAAAAGGATCCAAAAAATAAACCATTGACATTTCCTTTCTCTGAAGAGGACCAAACATTTTATACTTGACAGTAAATACATCCCAACATCCTTACAAGTTTCGTTCCCAGCAGTGCATGCCTATAAAAAGCCAAATATCTTCTATCACCACAGGTTTATCTGTTCAAACCAAGACTGGAGCTATTTGATTGACTGGGCTTTTTTTAAATTTTTTTTTATTTTTTTATTTTTTATGGTGCTGCTTTTAAAACAGCATCTGCTTTCTGGAGAGAGAAAATCCATTTCCAGGGCTGTAAATTTAACACTTTTCACTGGCACTAAACTTATATCTGTGGAATATACAAGCTCTGTTTTGTCCATAACAGTGGAAGAGGTAACCTGAAAAACTACACTGCCTAACTGAAAACATAAAGTGGAAATTGGAGGAGCCAGAACAAATATATTAGGGGAAAATCTGTCATGGTGAGTAGACCTTGCCCACATTTGTGTGCAAAATGCAGGCTACTTCTCGAGAGGGACAAGTTTTTTGGACCCTAATTTTGCCTCTTATGTATGTACTGATTTTTCTAATTTGAAGAGATTTTAGTCAACTAATCATATCCAAACCTTCTTGTGCTAGAATGTGGAAACCTTTGAAAGTGAAAGGCCTAATTAATGAGTTACCAAAGGAGATTTCTGTAACAAAAGAGGTACTTCAGCTTTGCAAATGATTTGTAAAAAATGTTTAAAATGTGCTCTATTTCTTAAAATGTCAAGCTAGTCTTTCCACTCTTTTATCCTTTCATCATACCAGTTTGCAAAGATATACACAATTGTTGAAGCACATATCACAGAAGGGTTGATAAATTATCTTTTTTTTTAATTAGGAAGTTAGTTACATCGCTCTATTGTTTCACTCTTCCTCTCTCTCTCTCCCTTTTTTTTAATAGTAATTGCAACCGGTTTTTAGTAATTAAATATCTCAACCTGGTCCAAAACCCAAATAGATTCATAAATACAAATAACAGCAGAGAGAAAATACTGTTGTCCATTTTAAAGATACAGATTACTGCTTCATGTTGTCACTTCAAGAGCAAATGCTTAGAAGTGTAAAGAAAAGCTTAAAAATTCTGAAGATACAGTACTTTTAAAGTATAGCACCATAACGTTTGGCTACACACTATACTGCTTGTTTTTTATTTACACTATGTATATGTATTACAAGAGAATGCAATGCAAAATTGTATGCATGTGCAATGATTTTGCTTAAACAGCAGGAGACAAATTTGAACACCCATTGAGAGAAAGATTACAGAAAATAGCTCAAGTGCTCTGTCTACCATTTTAGTAAAAGAACAACACAAATCAGTCTCTTTAAATAGCATGGGAGGCAAGGAACATAACATAATCTATTTCCAGAAAAGTTGCATTCAGTCACTCAGTTAAGCTACATATACATATGGTGAAGTTGGTTGTGGTAGTTTTAGCTAGGCCGCAGTTTTAGTAGGCCCTGAAAATCTGACGTAGATTAGGACAGACAGGTGTCACCTGACTTAAGCAACCAAAGAAATATTTCATACCAGATGATGCAAAACTGAGATACAAATACAGAAGCAGGAAATATTCTCTCAGTTGGCATCATGGCTGCATTAGAGACAGGACACGCTACCGCTGTCCTGCTGTCTTGGGCCCTGCTGCTGCTGCCATTACTCGTATTTTGTTTTAATTCAGAGAAGTAAACATTTTATTGTTATTCTTTCTTTCCTTGCTAGGTGTCTTTTGAAGTGCTTTATGAATCTAGAGTAATGAAATCTGTTTTCAGTGGAACAAAAAAAATTGTTGTTATATCTAATTTGTGTAAGTGTGTGTTATATTGTAGTTTTCATTTTCTCCTTTCTGTATAAATATATAAACTTAGTTTGAGTTTCCAGTTTTTTTCCTTTCTCCCTTTTCTCAGCGGTGGTGGAGGGAGGCTTTGACTCTGTATTGGGCAGTTGGCATTTTGTCAGCTCAGCACAAGACATTGGTGCTCAAGGTACTTCACCAGATTAATACTGAACAATAGAACAAAGTTCCCCATTGATCAACAGACAATTCCAACAGCTGAATGAAAGGTGCTATTTACCCCAACTGCAATAAAAGTTGCATGTCATTATGTCACTATGGAATATGAGCTAGTGTCTTCACACACCACTGAGCTGAGACGATATATTAGTTTGTTTCCAGCCAGCTTGGTCTCTCACTCAGGGCTACAGTTTTCCAGTGGCCAGTGCCTCCCACTGGAGTATTATGCCTACTGTTAGCTGAAATTCCCAATTAAAAAATTATAAACTGAAAGTTTTAAATGATGAGATATCTCTACAGTCACAAAAGATAATGTACAGCATGTGAGAGGAGAATTAAATGAAGACTATTGAGATTTTTTCAACAAAATGGGAAAAAAGTGCTTTGAACATACAGAATTGCTCAAAATGATAAGTCTCTATTATTCATTTCCCATGTAAAAATAACCAGAGAACAAAACTGAACTTTGTTTGGGTTGCTCTTTCTGTAGTGGCACAACCAAAAAGTTGCATTGGGTTTGCTTGGTAAGATTTTGGTAGTGGGGGGTTACAGGGATTGCTTCTGTGAGAAGCTGCCAAAAGTTTCCCCAGTGTCTGACAGATCCAATGCCAGCCCAACTGCAAGATGGACCTGTCACTGCTGGGCAAGGCCAAGCCCAACAGTAACAGTGGCACTGCCTCTGGGATGACATATTTAAGATGGAGAAAACCCATTATTGCACAGAAGCAATTGCAACCAGAGAAGAGAGTAGTGAGAATATGTGAAAGAAAGAACTCTACAGACACCAAAGTCCATGCAAAAGGAGATGGAGGAGGTACTTTGGTGCGCCAGGGAAGAAATTCCCTTGCAGCCCATGGAAAAGGCCATGCTGAAGCAGGCCGTCCACCTGCAGCCCATGGAGGACCCACAAGAGAACAAGTGGATGCCTGAAGGAGTCCGTGAGACTATGGAAAACCTACACTGGAGCAGGCTGCTGGCAGGACTGGGGCTCCACAGGGGATCCACAGTGGAGCAGTCTCTTCCTGAAGCACTGCACCCCATGGAAAGGACCCACCCCAAAACCAAGCAAGAAGGCACACACACAGGAAGGCAGCATAACGATAAAATTATCCCAGTGAGCTGACAAAAGAACATAGCTATGTGAATTTAAAATTCTGCATTTCGGACAATGTACTAAATAGTAATATGACTACTAATTTTTGTTCTTACCTGCTTCAGTTAACAAAGACTACATATCTAAATAAATTTATTTTAACATTCTCACTGATGCTTCTTTTGAGTTAAAATATAGATAAATCTAAGAAAATTAACTTCTGATTTTCTTTCATCTGCATCTAATGCTGCTATTCAAATACATGTGATGCTTCTAAATGCTATGATCCATTAAAAATGAAGCGAGAATTCAGTACGATGAACAAGATTGGTTTTGCTAATATTATTGACACTAAATGCATAACAATAAACACATTACCAAATGAAACAGATTGTAATCTTGCACTAAGGGAAGGGATTATGAACCAGGCTTATTCTCTCTCATTAAGAATGCAATCAGATTTTTCTGCTACAGAAAACATATTCAAGACTTATTTAATCAATGATGATAAAACTTTCTTCTTCCAATAATTTAAAGCAAAGTTGAAGCATTAGGTCATTATTCACTTGGGACAGAGTAGGTCACAAAGAAAACAGATTAAAGAGCTCAACTATAAAATAAGCCTCATTATACCAAGCCCTTAATGTTAATCTAGAATTTTAAACTACATTTCAAGAGAATAGAAAGGAAAAAGTAACTTCTTTCACACATGAAATAATAAATGGTAAGTGGTGCTCTGAATAACTAGGAGTTATGTTTCTTTGAGAGCAACAGTATTCCAGTAGTTAGTCCTTAGCTCTCAAGAAGGTATTTGAAATAAATTTGTCATTGATTGTCATTGATTTTCAAAAACACTTTCTCAAAAACAGTAACTTCTCTTTAATTATATTTTAATATTGATGTATTTAATAAACAATGAAAAAAATGGGTATCCAGCAAGTGACTAATCCATATAAAAACTAAAACTTAAGTAAGATAATAAAATTGTAAAGGAAAATCTCCTACGATTTTTATATTCCCTGCTGAAAGCAGCTTGTTTTATTAACTGTAGTATGAGTTTCTTATGTCACTGGATGGATTACCTGAAAGTACTGCCCAAATGAAACCCTGGGTGCACGTGCCCAGCTCTAACTGTTAAGAATAATTCACTACAGCCAAAAGAAACAGTAAAAAGCAATAGATGAACTTTGTTATGAAACTGTGGCTAACTTCACATTTTTGTAACACATTCAGGCAGGAGACCAGAGGGTATCAGAAATCCCAGTGACAACTGCTGCCAACAGGTATGGAGAAAGACTAGGAGATTCGTCTGAGACTGTGTGTTTAGAAAAGCCATTGGCATTTTACGCTTCGCAGGGAAAATCCAACCCAACCCAATGCAAAAGGCTAAGCTTGAGGTGCAAATGCTGCATGCTGGGGCTAGGCTGCTAGCCTGAAATATGTCTTGTATCGTATTTCTCTGGGTTCAGGGTGCCAGTCTAAACTGGCTTGGAGCGGACAGAGGCCTGAGTGACATGTGAGGTGCATGTTTGTGTAGCAGGCAGAAAATACTAGCACAGAAACTGCTATTTCTTCCATATACACATCATGCTTAATAAAGAGATTTCAAGTTTTATGTTGCTGTGTGCTGTGGTTCTGTTCTTGCAGCCGCACTGCCCAACTCCCCGCAGACATCTTGGGACAGGACACTGTTCATTATCCATATTATACTAAACCCCAGGAGATTAAAGCAGCAGGCTGCCATGCAGTTATTACTTATTTCTAAAAAACCCCATAAATTAAACAACAAATAAATCAAGAAGAAGGTGTGCAGGAAAAGATTCAAAATTATCAGGAAAATTATCCAGTGCCTTGTTACTGAGGTAGTGCCTTGTTACCAGTGACATAGTAACAGAAAGTGCATTTTAGGAAGAGCAGATGTTAAGACTTTTTGGAGAAACTAGTTACACTTTCCTAAATGCATAGAAATGGTCACAGAAAAGGGCAAAGACAGAGATATGGAAGGATTGGACAGTGTACTTGCAAAACTGGAAAAAAGGAATGTGCATTTTCATAAGAAGAAATGACTAAATTCACAGAAGACTTTGAAGTAAGAAAAAAAACCCTGCCTGATAGCTGCCTGAGAAACCATGGTAGAATTCTGGTCTCACTGAAACCACTGACCCATTTCATCTGACTTCAATAAGGCTCATATTCAAACCTGCAATTTTCACAAGGCTTTGTGTGGCATTTGCTCTACCAGGAGTGATAGTAAGTGCTTTGTTGTACATCATACTTCATATGCAATTGAGTTTGGCCTATTTTTTTGAAAAGTGCATGGTGTTTACTGATGACTAATCACACGATTTTATGCAGCATTTCTGATGGCTGATTCCACAGAGACATTATTTTTGTTGTGCTAATCTCTTTTGCTTTAAAAGCAAACAAAATAAAAGAACTTTAAGTTACGCAAATCAGAAAGATGTTTGTTATTTGGCTAAAATAGAGAGAAAAACCTCACTGTAAGAGAAACACCATTATGTTGCTCTGCTGAAGCTGTTCATTATCCCACAGTACACTCCAGTTTGAATTAGTGAAAAGTGTTGCCCAAACCCCCAGGGTTTCTTTAAAATAACTGCAGCTTGAAAAGTTTAACACAAATAGTTCAACAAATTCAAATTTAATTTGCTTACTTTACAAATATATACAGAAATTTTCTTATTTACCAACTATAAAAATTCTTGGATAATATCATGGTAAGATATTCCAGAAAATCATCTGAATTTACTAAATTTACTTTTTTAAATAGAAATATTATCATCTTTTTCTATTCTGTGAATTTTTTTCTTTTTAAAAAAGCGAGGGATATATGTGGACAGTTCCCTTGTATGTATTAATTTCCAAAATCTTTGGGATTCTCAGATATGTAAGATGCAGTTGAAAGTTGTTTGCACTAGAAAGAGTATCACATTCTACAAACACTTTAACTTGAATGAAAAAGGTCTTTACAGCTGAAATGCTTCCTAGCATCTTCAGCTGTTGCAAATAAAGTTAATGCTACTAAGTATACTCACCAAAGACTGTCCTGGCAGGTACAGATTCTCTGTTCAGCCAGAATGACACTTGAGAGAGAATGACAGTCATGATACAGGGGAGGTAAGTCTGAATGACAAAATAACCAATTTTTCTCTTCAAGTGAAAATGAGCTGTCATTACTGTATATTCACCTAGGTGCCACAAACAAACAAAACAAAAGGTTATCATCTCAAGTCCCTTTCTTTGGTAAGAGAAAGTTTGCTACATTTATCTTATATATATACATTTATCTTACATTTATATTATATTGAAGGTATTCTGTAATAGAAAGCATCCTACAGAATATAAGAAAGATTTTGAGTGCAGCTATATCTTATCCCCACCGAGTTTCACGAAAGTTGAGTATTAAGGAACTTCCAGGAACTCTTGTATGCCCTGAGAAGCACTGAAGGCTTCTTCACATATGCACCTTCAGATTCACACAATAGATCCTTGAGAACTTAATCATGATTAGAAAGCAGTTGTGGAGGCCCATCACAGCCTGGCACATGTAGGAAAATAGAGTGTGGTACAATAATGCAGTGTTTAATGCCCAAAACATGATAGAGGGGAAACCTATATGCTTTACCATTTAACAGACAAAAAGTGTAATTTACCATATGAAATCAAAAAAATATCCCAATCTTGAGTTCCAAATATTAGGATTCAACATTGAGTTCCAGATATCATCTAAAAAATAGTCACTAAGGACAAGTTCACTCCTGCGATCACCAGTGACTTACTAACATGAAAGAATCAGTAAAGTGCTGTTTTGTGCTACTTGTACAGTACATAGACTATGCCTAATAGGTCACATTTTGCAACATTTTTTTAGTAGCCTTTAACAGTGCCAGAAATTGATTCTTCACAGCAAGAAACTTCCTTTTCCTTCAAAATATCTTTTACTAACCTGTACTTGATTTAACTGTCTCTTTTCCAATTGTTTGGCCTAAAAGATCATACTGATTCAATCTTGAGCCATCTGGTGCCACCTGCACTGAATCTGAAGCATTATAAGTCCAAATGTATGTCACTTCTGAAGTTGTGTATGCATCTGTGAGAAATAAGATAAAATATTTTGTCAGCAATTTAAATTACACAGCTTCCATAAAAACTCATAGAATTACAATGGCTACTTAACTTTCAAATTAAAACTCAACCCCCCCAAATTTAAAATTATATGGTAAAATATATGTTTGGCTGTTTAAATAGCTTTACTATAACATAAATAGCTACAGCAGCATGGGAACAGGGCACTCATTTGTGACCTTATTCACCACTATTTATTTCTATTAAATTACAAACAACACCTCTTCTACACTGTTAAAAAAATGTGAGAGATTTGGTATATGTATCCTATAACTCGTGGCAAGGCAGATGAAAAGAAAAACTTTTCAAGATTTAGGATGCACAGCATTTTCGAAAATTCATTGCTACATTGTTCTGACCTTCCATTGTCCCCATGCTAAACTTTGGGCATCTATCACAAGCATTTTATTATTATAAGGAATTCAAACCTAAATACAGGAAGCCACATTCAATGACAGTGCCCTTGTAGTGGCTCTGTGCCTTGCCCTGCCTACCCTCTCAAATCTCACTCCTTGCCATCATTTTGGGGTACACACTGACATTAAGCAGGCTGTTCTCTCAGTATATTCATGATCAAAAATACATTTAGCCTGGGGTCTGTCGAAATAAACTAGAATGAAAGCAAATCAACGCTGTCTTTTAAACAGCAACAATGTAAGTAAGATGGAAAGAAAAAAAAAGTGAGTATGTTCTGAAATTTTTTCCAGTCTACTATCCTGTTAAGAAATGGAGTATGAAAGGAAAAGGGTAAACCACTGATGGAAGAAGTTGTGTGTTCATTTTGATTGACTGAGACAAGTGCATTTTAAATCTTACACCATAACTGCAGTGCAGTGAAAAAGAAAAGCATCATTTCTGTTGGTCTGCAAATACTTTCACTTGAGAAATCTCTAGAGGCCTAGAAAGAAGCTCCTTCATGCAACTAACCATGAATTGCATAACTAAAAAAATACAGCAGGTGGGTAGCATGTAGTGGTTCTTAACACTTTCCATCTGTCTTTCCAGCTTTCCACAGGAATAACTCTGCTTTAATGAAAACCAGTATTAAATGCGAACAAATACGGCTGATTGTTGATTTGTTCCTATTCTCCCTGTTGGCTAGATTTTTTGAAAAGAATAAAGAAAGTCTATCTATTAAACTACAGCTTCTCCTGTACATTCAGTTTGGCTGTTCTTTTACACATAAAAAAAGAGACATTCATACATGCTGATGATCCTCCCAGAAATGTAAGAATAGCAGCATATGAAGAGCTGTGACAAATATATACCACTGGCAAACTGGCCTCAGTTAAACCCAGATCCTCAGGATTCCTGCTTATTTTCACCACTATTCAACATTCAGATTATATCCAAGAATAAAAGCTGAAAAATGCACAGTTGCCTAGATATGAGTCCTAGGTAAAGAAATAAAATGTGTGTGAAGCCATTCAAAATTAACAGAAATGAGTCCCTGAATATGCCAATATGCTGGAGCACAGATGACTATGAGGGAAATGAAAGAGAAGGTTTTTTAAAATCAGTCGCAAGGTGCCATTTTTTTTATTGCCTTCACAGACTAAGAGCATAAAAACAAATATCATTAACAATAAAGAGAAACTAAATGCTTGAATAAATAAAAAAACATTCATCGAAGTCTGTGATCTGCTCTTTGTTAGTATTACTCAGGCTGTGTGCATCCAGTTCTGTGTTCACTGATATGGATTGCATGATGCAAATAAAACTAGACCAGTGCAGTGTTGATTAGGTGCAGAGGGTTTATTGTTAACTGGAGTAAGGAAATCTTTAAAATACACAAGAAGACACAACACTGAACAGAGAAAAGAGATTTTGATGTGTCAGGTTACAAATGGTTTTAAATGTACCATCTCGTGGTTTAAATTTCTCATGTAACAATTTACTGAAACAAAATTATGCTGAGCAATGTTAGATATTCACTAACCAAAGGCTTTATTTCACATTATATACTTACAGCTGCCAAATTTCAGTGGGCATGAGTGTGCATCCATAGGGAAGTCCTCCAAGTGCATTGGACATTCAGCTTGGACTGTAAGCCTAAAAGGCAAAAAGCAATATGCATTTAAGTCATTTAGTAGGACAAGAAATTCAGTTCCCCAGAAATGAACAGAGTGCCTGCTGATGTAGGAGATTAAATTGAAATTTTATATTAAACTCAAAAAATCTTAAATCAGTTCTTGCTTCTTCACTTTTATGTGTTTCTTTGGAAAGCATTAACTTACCACATCAAATACTTGAAAAAGATGACCTCAAAACGATGAGCAAAGGCCATTTAAAGAAAAATATTAATTATGTAATTGGAGGTTGTTAAGAACAGTAATTTTCTTGTAATATTTTGAGGTACATGTGTGCTTATATGGCTGTCAAAGACTCATTATAAAAGCATGAAAAAATACAGTTAATTTACCAAAGAACTGTCTTCTGAATTTAAATTCTTTAGTTTGAATGGAAGATGTAGAGAAAAAATATTTGTGTTCTTTTAAAAGATTGCTGCTACTCATTCTCCATGTTACTTGTGATTATTTGTTTTATTTATGTGTAAGCATGATAGTATGTTAACAGCGCATCCACTTGTTGCTGATTTTGTGATAAAAAATCCCAGAAATATCCCAGTATCATATATAGAAATTAACATAATAAAAAAATAATTTAAACCAATTTGAAGAAAATTTTTTTACAGACTTTCTCANNNTATTTTTAATTAAAAAAAAAAACCAACACAAAACCCCCTCTATTTCTTCTTCCTATCCTGTAAGTATCCTAAACATCAGCTACATCCTTCTGTACTCACAGTGGTTCCTACTCGTTTTATTCTCAGCTATTTTCTCCCACCTTTCCACTCAAAAATATTCTATTTGTATTCCCCTATTCCCCAGGAATGTTTTTATGAATTCAAGGGGACGAGAGAGACAAGAATCAGCAAACAGCTGAAGGCAAAGGAAAGAACTGCATGAGTCTCTGATAAAAATCACACAATCACTTTATGTAGACACAGATAAAAAAGGCTGTTTAAAATCTAGGCAATAAAGCAGTCTACACATTAATCTCATACCCTGAGAAGCAACATACTTCAAATCATGAAAATGCTTAGTTACTTTTAGATGACATGACCCATCTTATGCTTTATAATGGTTTCAAACAGTATTTCTCATTATTTATAGTGTATGATTATAATACCTTTTGAAGAAAGAGAATGTCAGTCAATTTATACAGATACTAGTTCAAATATTGATTTAACCCTAAGCAAAAATACTACAAATGATGTACCAATTTATTTCCAGCAAACTTTTCTAAACCTCTCTAGCTACCACATCATCTAACACCAGTAGCAGTCTACCCATTAACCATCAATATTGTAAGTGTTTCAGAATAATGTAGTAAAATTTGGCTGAAGGGATGATGGTATGGCTTCATGGAAAAAATCACACACTATGTGTTTGCTTTGCAGCTCACATTTTGTATCTTATTTAGGTTGGGGATTTTAAGTCTACATGAACAATAACTTCACTGAATTAAATATTCTCCTAGAAAAAGAAAGGAACTAAGTCAGGTAGGTTCTTTGTAAATTTGGATTAAAATTTTCAAAAAAAATCATATAGGTAACATTATTGTGAAAATAGTAATCAAAGAAGAAATCAGTCATAAAAATGCTGCTTATATCTACGTATATGTGATATTTATAATTTTTCATGAATTATTTTTGAAGTAAATTTAATACATATTACCAGCTAAATATGGTAGCTGCTAATGATGCACAGGATGCAAGCATTAAAACTCTAAGTAAAATATTTTAATTAATATAAAGAAACAATTATTACAGAGTAAGATGTATTTCCCCTATAGCTCTTGCTGGAAAGAAATTGAGACCTTATTAACTCTTTATTCTTTCTGGGTTTTTTTTCATTGCCACTGATGTTAATAAATTTGCTTAAGGGCTCACATGGTCAGTACAATGGATACAGGAACAGACAAAACCCATACCCTATTTTAATCATTCTAAGACAGAGTTGGTAAACTTTATCTGAAGGTCTCAAAGCACTTTATGCCGGTGGTCAATATTTTTAATGGAGTACAGAAATATGAAAACTGAGGCACAGGTAGAAAAACTGATCTAACTAGATATCAGTCAACAGACTTTTCAACAGACTTTTAACAGAACTGGAAACCAAACATACATTTTACTAGCTTGCTTTCTGCTAGGACAGAAACATAACAAAGGAGACTCTTTCTGGAACCTTTTTTGTTACCTGAAAAAAACCACATCAAGAAATAGCTTGAGTAGAGAACTGATGAACAGACTTACCTCATAGTGTACAGGAGAGTCCCATCATCTTGGATTCGTAGAAGTTTGTTTGGCATTGTCATGTTATGAGCCACTGACTTCTTCCCATTATGAAAAAAAGTATCTGGAGTCCAGATTTTGCTGGCCATCAGGTTGTTCAATCGAAGAATGTTCATTGGGCCCTTAAACTTTAATCTCTCATCCTTCCATCTCTGACGGAAGAAAACATCTATTGTGTATTCCTGTAATGGAATAAATATATGCTTTCCTTTAACACCATGAAACACTAATCTGCTTTCTGAGAACCAAAACAGAAAAGATCTGTTTGCAAAATTCCCTTGGTAAAATTGTCAAGGGAGAATTATCACCCCACACAATTGTGTAATAGTGAAAATAATAAACAGGAATTCAATATATTAAGGGAATGGCATTCTCCTTCATGATTGCTGACTGTTGTTTGTATATTGATCCTTCCAATATTTAGATTTCTGTACCTGATATAGTATGTGTGACAAGGATAGGTTCAGTAAACACAGCTATTTTACATTAAGAAGTAAGGAAAAAGTACACAGAAAGACATTAAATAGTTCTTTCAGCATCTGCTGCTGTAGAGTAACCCAGAACTCCAAGTGCACAGAGAATGGCTGAGACTGGAAGTAAGAAAACAAGGTAACCCATGTATTCAAGGAGGATGATACAAGGAAGATTTTTCCAAAGAGGAATGTAAGGCTCTGTAATGGTATGGATTTCATGAACAAAAATACATAGGTAGGAAACTAGAGCTGATGATTGCCAGGCGACACACACTGTCTATTGAACTTTACTCTGATGCCTAAACTCAGGAAGGCAGTATGGTCTGGAGAAAACGATGCAAGCAAAAACAAACTGATGACCTAGACCAGATGCTGTGTCAACCAGTGCTGGATATCCCATCTGCTGGGTTTTGTTGCTGTTCTAAACAAACAAAAAAATATGCATTAAACATTTATAATGTAAATTCATCAACCAACTTCAAATTGAATCTGTAAATGGATTTAATGTTTTGCTACTGTCAGCAGAGCATATAAATAGGAAACAGAAGAGCTTAAAAACTTTGTTGGAAGGAAACTGTATTCTGTGCATTGACAAATGCTACCTTCATGCAATTTCATTTTGTTGGTCAGGTACAAAACGCTCTCATGGTCTCAAAATACTAGTATGTTGCAACAGTTTGTAGTATTGCAATTACTCTGCATAAATCATTTTACATAAACCATTTTCAAGTAAATTATCTTTGAATGGAAAAATGCTCATAGAATTCAACCAATATAAAATATTCAAGTGATTTCGAATATAAAAGTGATTTCAAGGAACTTATCAGCTTCCATCCCTTTCTGCTGGCTCCCCTTGTGCGCTGATTAACAAGGCTTAAGGTTCTTCTCTGTCAGTCATGTGGTGGTACAAAAGGAGTGCTGACTAGACAGTGACAAGTGACCGCCCTCTTCATCTCTTTTGGTCTGTGAGCCAAGGAGCTGTGGGGACCTTTTCCAGGTCAGGGACAGAGGCTAAGGAGAGCATGTGGAATAATGGAAGGAGAATTTTATTAGCTGAAGGAGCACAGTAGGGGCAGGACAGAAATCAGTTCTCATTAGGAAGTCTGACAAATGCATATTTTGGAAATTATGGATACTTATAAACTAATCTGACAAAAAATCCAAGTTCAATTTTCAGCTATATCAAGAGGTCTTGCATTAATACAATAAAATATTGCCATTTTTCTAATTAAAATTATAAATATTCAAATTAATATTAAATCAAACTAACACTACAGCACACTGAAAATTAATTCATTTGCTTTTCTTTAATGCTAGTTGCTATTATCTTGATAATATTTTAGTAAATATATCTGTGAAATATTAAACTATGAACCTCTAAAACACATATTTCTTTGATATTATACTTGATTTTGTGCAGTGTCTCATCACTACCAGAGAAATTGTCTCATGACAAGGAGTTTGCTCATTTCTCTATGGTAGATCACATTCAATTGTCCACTTTATTTGCTGATTTATATGTTGTTTTATTTGTTAAATATCATGTGACTTAAAAATCCATTTATAAATAAGTTACCTATCAGCTCAGCTGTAGACCAGGGAAAGTGACGAAATGCGTAGTATCATGGAGGATCAGGAGCAGCTGGAACAGTGTGCTTGGATCAGGGGAATATATGAAATCTGGATGAAAATACCATGTAATTAAAGGAAAACAATTGCCCTAAGAGCTTCCTTGTGGTTTTTGTCTGAGGGGCTTTACCAGTAAGTCATTGCTATGTGTGATAATATTGATGCTTGAGGTGTAAAGTGGGAAAAAGAGCCTGAGGGAATAAGACTTTGAAATCCCACTGAAATTCAAAAAGAGTGAGTGATAAGTCCTACAGGTTCTTTTGACAAATATTCCTGCACATAAATGATTAGAATATAAATCTGAACTTTCTTCAGTGTTTCCATCAATAAAGAACTTCAAAGGTCCTGCTTCTTCACTGTCTTCCAACATACATAAAAAGAATTACAAGTAGATAAAATAGAAAAAAAAAAAAGCAGACATGAAATGCCACTAAATCAAAACAGCAACATTTCAAAAAAACCCACGTCTGCTGCATGGCAAAAGCTTAGGAAGTAGAATGAGCTGGAAAAGATCTGAGCTGCTGCCTTCAAAGATTCTGCTGATAAATCTCTGAGTGATCCACAGGTAATTCTCACTTCTGCATCCAAGCCACACTGGAGATCTTTTTTTCAGAACATCCCATTCAGAAGATGGAAATGGGGAATAAACCGAAGTTTGATGTGAATGACAACAAACACTCTCTTTTTCCATTTAACACGACAGTAATAAAATCTCACATCATTCTCAAATAACTTATTTTCTAAAGACCTCTATGCATTTTTTCAAAGGAAGTATTGGGGTCTCAATTTTGTATGAAAAGAAACTAAGGCACAGAGGTGAAATTAAATTGTCATGGTCCATTTAGAATGATTACGAAAAGCAAAATACAACCCATGCCTTTGCATCCCAGTGCTATATTCACTGATTCTATGTTCCCTCCTGTGCCAAATCTATTATACTTATGATGATGAATATCGCTATTGATGTTTACCATATAAAGTAAATGAAAAAATATGAAAGTATTTAAGTATTTTGAATCTAGTTCAATGTGATAAAAAGTCAGCACTTATCAAAAGAGGCTATATAAAGATTTTATAAGCAATTGCTATTTTATATATGTACCATTTTGGGGTAAATGCTATGTAATGTTTACCTTTCAATGAAGATTAACATTCTGTGAGAAACACTAATGTGGAGTCTAGGAAGGATACTCAAATTAATACCCAATACTAGTTTCATTCAACCTGCAGATATTCTCCTATGTAAAAAAACCTGTGCTGTCTCTGTACATGACCAAACTACTCTCCTGTATAGTGACATAGTGCAGTATCTCCAGAAAATCNTGATTTGTGTCTAAAATGGTGCTTTCACAGCTAGATTCTAAAAAAGTACAATTAAACATAATCTTTCAGATATGTATTACACCCGATTACATGAAATTTTAGATACAGACTATGAGTCCTTACTACAGTACAAAGAAGTACTTAACACTCTGCCAGTTCAATGGTCAGAAGAATAAAATGGTGAAGAAATTTCATTCTTCTTTTAATATGCAGTTGCTGTGCACAACAGTATGTGCCATAAAAAAAGATTTTAGTATCTCTGGCAAAAGCTTTAACTGATCTGAGTATATGCAATCCCTCCTCACTACATGGCAGTCTTCTTTTTTAGCTAAGGACAGATTTGTATGGGGAAGTTCAAACAAAAAATATACTCTCATCCTCTGAGCTAATGGTTGGCAGATTTTGGCAGTTTTTCCATCTAGAGTAAAGATGGACATGGTCCAAATATCTCAAAAACTGTAAGTGTCCATTAGCAAGCAGTATTTTCCTGAAGCAGAATGAACATTTTATTAATCACCTTCTGGAACACAGCATTTTGTTAAATGAATAGTTAGGCCAGAGCTCCTCATTCGCTACTTGTAATTTTTTTCTTATTAAATTCTCTAAAGTATGTTTGTCTTTTTCTTAACCACTCTTAAAGACACCATCTGACACACATTTATAACCACAAAAGCAAATCTTAAATACTGTAAAAGATAAAATTTTAAAAGGCAAATACAAGAAAATGGAAAACAAGTAAACAGAAAATGGCACATACGTGTTTTCACTGATTCCTTAAAGACAGTCAGAAATACTGTAGTTGATACATCCATGAGATAAACACTTAAGATTCATGGACTTGAATATCATCTAGCTCATATGGGGTCTTCATATTATTATTTATTTTGACATTAATATAATTCCTTAATTTTAATTCTTAAGAAGTGCATTCTAGTTGTCATATCTACCTCAAGAAAATGTGTAATTTTTCTTTCAGTTTAGCTTAAAAACATTAATGATATTAGTATGTGTCTGGTACCGTTGAATTCTAACATGATTGGTATGCCTCTAAGCATCAAAACCACTTCCAAGAAAACCAAGAAGGAGGTTTAGGCTCAAAAAATGCAATAATTCAAAGAAAAATAAGCTGCCCAGTATATGCACTCCTGTTATAATCTGATATTTGTGGATTTGATATGTGCAAGGCTGAGCAATGCACCTTCTGAAAATCAATTTCCACACTAAGCATTTAGAGTGAATGATAAAATTAGCTTTGCAGTGGAAGGATCAAATCATTAGTTTGTTGTCTTGGCCATTTCATTCTCTGTGCGTGGTGCAGATGGCAGACACAAGGACTAACACACTACAACAATCTGCATAACCCAGTTCATCATTTTATGGTTTGGTTTTACCTAGGCTTGTCTACCATATGGGACAAACAATCCATCTCACTTTCTACTTACCTCTTTTCTAAAAACAAATAATTGTCTAAAAATACCAGGACCGCAAGAGTTCTCCTCCAAACACCCTCAATGCTCCAATCACAAGCTCTGACTACTCAGGTACTGTACAAATACTTCTCTATTTGTGTTATCTAACATCGAATCTCACTGTACAGATAAATAAACTGAGTTCTTTTGCTCTTCTCCAAAACTTGCCTTCTGATGTGTACACAACACAGAACGTAGAAGGAAATAGCAAATGACCAGAAATTCCTTTCAGGTCTTTCCAGGATGCAGATCTTACATGTTGGTGAACAGAATCCTTGAAAATATTCTGATGAAGGAGAGTTGTGGTTTGAAACTGAGATGTTGGTTATTTTTTAATCAAAATCCTTAACAGCCCTGTTAAAAACTGAAACACCATCCAATCACTGCCTTTCCAAGGAACACGTATTCATTTTTAAATACATCAGTAATGTCTTCCAGATGTATACAACTCCTAACACTATCAAGAATATGTGGAATATTTCTAGGGAATTGCAGTATGATTTTTCTATATTTGAAGAACTCCTTTCAAGCCTTTTAGTTCTGCTTCATCTGCCAGCTTCAATCATTTTTGTCTAAGCATTTAATCTAAACATGAAGTATTAAAAAAAAAACTGGAAAAAAATGTGTTTAACCAGTTTGAATGATGGTGTCTAGGGAAGAGAATGTCTTTCTATTCATATTCATTTATGAAAAAGACCGTCTCTGAATAATTTGCTCTCTCTTTCTTTCCATAGACCTGATGTAGAATGAACTCTGAGTCTAAAAGAAGAACTGAGGAAGGATAAGCCAGGCATGTGAAAGATACAAGTAGGGATTACTTAGAAAAGAGACTGCAGGATGTTTTTCACACTGCTGTCACCGAAAATACAAACACTTTTCATTGTCCTTTTTTATTCAGACACAGAGAAAGAGCAACCCTGAAACACAGTGGATGCCTGGTGCCAGAAAAAGGAATCCAAGCAAGAGGTACACAGAGGGCTAATGTCAGTGAAGAGCTTGGACACAGCCTCTGACAAATCAATCTCCAGTATTGATCCACTTGGCAGGCTGTTACACAGGGGAACAAGCCTTCCCAACAGAATAAAAGGACAAAAACTCTGTAAGAGTTCATATGATATATTCTCATCAAAATTTAAGCCCATGGATTTAACTTGCAAGTTAAACCTGAACTAACAAAAAAGGTAATAAAGCGACAAATTTGTTGACTTTTCAGAAAATTATCAATTATAAAACCACAACCTAGATACTCTCCAATATCCAAAAAAGCCAAGTGTATTTATCATTTCTTTTACTATTTAGTCTTCTACTGAGTTAAAATAATAGCTACATTAATTGCAAAGTAATTCTCTGTGAAAAAAATCACTTTGATGCATTCCCTTCTTCTGCCCAGACTTACGTATCATGCCATCCCTGTAAAGCTTCTCTCTAGTAAAGGAATTCTAGCTAACAATTAGACTTTGAAACAGCTAAAAATAAGTTTCATAGGAAAAAACCAAATTACAAACTGGCATGAGGAAATCTGAAAAACAGACAAGGAAAAAACCCCACAGGGTTCCCAGTTCAGTCACCCTCTCTAAAGAACCATCATCAGTTGTAGTGAGAAATAATGTAACAACCCTTTTGGTCATTTCTGGATTTCACTTTCAATCTTCATTGAAAATTTCTGTTCTGGCTGTATTTGAAAAATCAGAAATATTTAATGACATTTCAATTGAAAACTGACAAGAATGGAAGTATGTGTGCTATGCATGACCATCTCCATGGAGAAATGTTCCTGTTGCTTGATTCTAAAGTGAAAAACTAGGAAAAATTGTTGTTTCCAAACAAATAGGGAAAAAGGTGTAAATCACAGTAAAAAAAAGCTCCCCCAAAACAATGAAAATATGAAGTAGGAAGTTGAAATACGAAAGTTTCAGAAAGCTTGTTAGTTCTAATATTCAAGCTAAATGGATTCAAGTCCTGCCACCTACTAACTGTGTGTTGTAGGAAAGCAGGAAAGACTGTTCTCAGTAACAAAGACTGGTCTGAGGCAAAATTTGGTTCAATCTTGGCAAAGCTTTTTCACAGCAGACCTCATATAAAGGATCTCAGTACATATATAATGTCTTACATGTAATAACTACTGTTTGAGGAGTAAGTTTCTCATTTATTATATTTATTACATTGTTCTTTTATGGACATCACTTACTATATCTAGGCTATGTAGGAAATTTTAGAAGCCAAAGTGTCAAGAAAATGCTGAAATGAATCCCAAGGAGGGCAGCCCTGGAGAAACACCTTGAACAACTAAGAGACTTGCTGTTGAAGTTTTAAAGTGTAGTTTTACTTGTGATAGGGTCGTTTTTGTTGCAATTCCCTGTCTGGTTCTGTTACCTCGTCTGTGCTGTGCTGACAACCACCACACACTGTTCATTGTGTTCCTCGAACTTTGTTCTCTTGATGAGTCAGCCATTAAGCTGGTTTGCCTGTGGTGCCCGCCCCCACTCAGGAGCCCCGGGGTTCCTAGGGCTCCCAGGCCCCCCTCCCCTCTCTGCCCTGCTATTCCAAGGTGGGAAGCCCTGTGTATAAGACCCCTATGCCTCGTGGCTAGGAGGGCGGGGCCAGGGCTCCAGCCAGCCCTGCCCTTGTCCCAGTTCCACTGGTTAATGACCTTAGACCCTGCCCCTTCCTAAGTTTTCACCCCATCCAGCCCCAGATCTGGTATCTTCCTCCTGAGGTCTTACAAAACCTTGTTTATTTTCCCAATAAACTCTCTCTTGCCTGAACTGCCTGGACTCCTGGTGTCTGTCTCCCTTCTCTGCACCCCCTCGGACAAGGGGAAAGCAGAGACCCCTCTCCCTTCCCTGCAACGCTGCACACTCTTACGGACATCAGCACTTACGATATCTGGGCTATGTAGGAAATTTTACAAGCCAAAGTGTCAAGAGAGCCTGGAAAGAAAGCAAGTCTGAAAAGAAGAGGTAAAAGTACATTGCCTCAGTGCTGAAATTCGAGTTAGCAGCATATAGATTTATAATAATTTTTAAATTTTTTTTTAAACAGATAAATAATCAAGTTTAATGTTTAAATTAAGCTATATCCTTTTTTATCCTAAAAATTATAATCCAACAAAAATTGTCCTTTACCTCTGAATTTTCAAATATTAAATATTTTAATATCATTATAAATGCTTTAATTAGCTCTAATCATAATTTAGCCTTATAACTAGAAAATTCAGACTTGCCTTGTTTTTCACTTCTTCTGTCCAATTTTTCATTTGTTTATTTTTCTAAATAATGCAGCTTTTCTTCTCTCAGGCTAATGTCAAAGTAAATTTGTATCACTGATTAGGTTGGAAGCCTATAAGGCATAGCATCATAATACTGAATTTAAACATTTCTGATAAATAACATCTCAGAAAGACAGAAGAGTGACAGTAAAATCTGTTTAAACCCATGTTTTGCTTTGCCTTCCTTGATTCTCACTAGTTTGCAAAACACAGTTGAAAGTTATTTGTATATTTGGCACTAGTGTTTGACACACAATACCATTTCTTTGACACAACTGATATAGATACCCAAATATTTTCATCACACCCATTCACTTAAAGCACAGTTTGCAACACATTCTTGGCCAAGAGTGAACAGATTTGGTAGCTCACTATTCTGGTCAGAACAGAGTGTAGCATCTTTTTAACTTAGTCAAGATGTTAATCCACAGTAATGACCAAATGTTTTTGGCTCATAACACTTTTGGAGAAAAATCTCAGCCTCAACTTTTACCTCCTGATTTTAACAATGGCAGCTTCAGATAACTTAAAGTCAAAGATCAAGCTTCCCTGGACTTAATTTTTTTTTTTTTTTTTGCAGAATTGTGGTACTGGAAAAATACAGCAAATATGAATAAGAACCAACATTCTAGAAATTATGCTAAGTCACAGATTGTACACAATACTGTATTACCATTAGGGAGAACTGATAGACTTAGTGAGAAAAAGAGAAACCTCACAAAATTGCTAGGAATTCAACAACAAAGGTTAGAATGACATTTTATCAACTTTGTGAACCAATGCTACTATGTGAGAATTGTGTCCTTAGCTCCAATCTACCCATCACTTGTCTGTGTTTCACCTCCTTCTTCCATACTCTGAAGCACATATTAGCCATCTCCCATAGCAGTGAGTCCCTTTCCCATTTTTTAAAAGGCTTTTCTTCTAAGTACCGTTATTCTCCACAAGGTACTAAAAAAGCAGGGAAAAAATCTGAACTAGATAATAGATCATGTAAAGGGGTGCAGTCACGTATCTGATGCCTTTTATTGCTATGAGAAATCCTGAGGGAAGGAATCCTAGGGGCAGTGATATCCATGAGAGTTTTTTAGGCAACAGCAGTGTTCAGCCTAAAAACCTGATATGGCTGAGGGCCTCACCATTCATACTGTGACAGCAAAGGACCTCAGGGGCTGTGACCCTTCATGAAAAAATACGAGATTAAGTTTAGGATCCTCTGAAAATTCAGGCCACAGGCAAGAATCAAACATATTCTTCCAATGAAGCCTTTTAAAGAGGAAATTTAAAAAATGAGTTTCCAAAATGTAAAAAAGAAAATATCAATGAATTCTCTGCATAATAGTATGCATTATGAATTCAGTCATGTAGTTTCTAAATGAAAGAATACTCATGGTAAAAACTCTAATGTCACCTTCATGTTCAACAGAATATGTGATAGTTTGGAAGCTATTATTTCAAAATTCCCATGTTGAAATTTTCTGATTGATTGCTCATACGTTTCAAATGATTTTATAATTATCAACAGAACAAGCTAAATTAACCCTGAAGCTTGTAGTAAGAATTAAACTGCTCTTACTTATCTATGTACTTATCTGCAAATAAACCTACCCATTACAATAAGCTGCTGTTCTGATGCACTGCACTCTGCATTGATTAACACCTCCCATAGATCTGTAGCTTCAAATGACCTGAGCCCTTACTGCACTGTCCTATATGTCTATGCAAACGGGCATGCAGAGATCTCCACACATTTACCCACTGATGTCAAAAGTGTTTGGGGAGTAAGGGAATAGGCCCAAGGAGGTTTTCATTGAATTTCCATTTAAGCACAGATGACTTGCACTTGGGTAAGTCTCCTTGTGCCTCAGTATTGTTTTGCAGAATAAAAACCCTATAATCCAGTGAGGTTATAGAGAGGTACATTTAATCTGAGCCCAGGACGTATGGGGATAGCTCCTCCAAAACATGTGAACCTGGTTGAGCTAACAAAGGGTTTATATGCAAGTAAGTTATACACATTTATTTTTCTTTCATGCATAAACATTCTTTTCTTAGAGAAGGCAGGGTTATTATATTGAGTCTCAAGAACTGATTGCCATTTTCTCTGCCTCATGTCACTCCTTATTGCACTTGCACAGTTCCTCCTGGTAATTCAGGGCGGGGGTCCTAGGTGGTCTTTGAGGATGAAGTAAGACGTCTTCCTCCTGGGAACTTTTTACCTTTTGCTCAAAACTGGTTCAAACCAGTCTTGTTGGCAACTTTAGTTGGTCTAATTGGACTTATCTTGTTCTTTTGGCATGTTTTCTGATTTATCATGGAGCATCCTAGCTGTTTTAATTGGTCTGGGCCCCTTGGTATCGCACCTTCAAGGACAGTGAGTGAGTTTTGCTACATGTTACATAGTGAACTTCATATTACTAAGCAAATTCCGTGATAAGTATAAAAGCATAAGTAAATTAAGAAAATAAGTACTATCATTAGTCCTAGGTAAATAAGCATAAACAAAATAGACATAAACAAAATGAGCATAAGTAGAATAAGTATAAGCAAAATAAGCATCATAAGACCTAAGTAAAATAAACACAGGCTTCCCCTTCCCCTCTCCCCATCAGTACCACATCATTAAAGTGGGTTAATATCATCTCCCTGTAACACAGGACTACCTTAAGTGTAAACACTGTGAAGTCATGAGATATTAGACCAACAAGGTCAAGATGTTCATATCATCTTTGTATTTGTGGATAGTTGTGGATACTTTTTTTTTAGAATTAGTAATAAACTAAGAACAATTTCAGAAACTTAAAATCCTTAGGAAAAAACACCTCAAGAGAATCAGCAACATATACAGTAATAAAATGAAAATAAATGTCTATTTCTCCTATGAAACTGCCTTTCCTGTGAAGCCTCAGTAAAGTATTACTCAAAACAGAGATTGAAAACTGACACTATCACACAAAAAACAAACACAAAAAAGCCCAGAATATATTCTCCAAAGCTATGATTACCTGTTAGTCAGTGAGCAAATAACTTTTAAAATGTACAGTGTACCGTAAATGATTTCATTTCATTGCAAACTAGTTCATAATACCAAGATGTTCCCTTTTTTGTATCATGCATAACCTGAAAGTTTTCATAGAAAAATAAATACTGCCTGACTTAAAAAAATATTCACTTTTAATACCTACAGATACACGTAGGTAGCATTTTATATGTCTAATACATAATAATGAATGTTCAAAACACTTCAAAAATAATTTCTTGCAGAAATGGGAAGGGTAGTGTGAGAGACTGAAATGTTAATGGTTAAAGGCTGAAACAATCATCCATTTGCAAAAACAATGTGTGCTTTGCTGATGCTGTGCAAAGTAACAGTGGAGATGCAGAGGGCATGAGCAGCAGAGGATGACCATGAAAAATCAAGCTTTGTTTAAGCAAGAAGATAGGTTTTGAGTCAGTAAGGGAAGTAGCTAATAAGAAACAGATCCTATGAGGTGGGACAGTGCTTTTTATCATGACAGTGTCCTCCCTTACACAACCGGCTCAGTTGTAAACTCCAAGCCCCCTGGGGGGAGTAGAGATATTGATACATTCATGCATAGGCCTGAGGTACAATTGGCTCAAATACAGTGATGTGAGAGGCAGCTGCCATGTCTTAGAAGGGGCCATAAACTATCAAAGACCCCCAAAGCACCCCCAAACTCATTTCTGGGGCCTTTCACCAAAGGACTACGCATGATCCACAGTGTTGCAACACAGTAGAGAATTCCCCACCTCAGGGAAGGTATCTGGGCATTCCACCTAAACCTTAAGACTATATTAACCCATTGGACTTCCTGTTCTGAGGCTTTCTCCATCCTTGACAGATCAAGACTGTGACGATTACTTCAATCAACAGACATCGAAATTGCAACTATCAAGTCTCGTTGCTCAATCCATGGTGTTAATATATTTCTGCTCTTATCCTTTCTTTGTCTTTCTTTCTGTCTTTCTTCTACTAATTTCTTCTTCTCAAAATAGATTCTAAACCAGACTCAAAAATTCCAGTCAACGTCTTAGTAAGTGCCTTGTTGTGTCTGGATAAGTTAAAGTTAGCTAAGTTTAAGTTTGCTATGTTAAAGTTTGTGAAGTGCATTAATTTCTTTGGATATTGTTTTAGAATTTGCCAAATAAACAAGGATTGGCCTTATTCTACCTTAATGTTCTGAACTTTGCAAGTAAAAGTTTTTATTGAACCTCCCGAGAATTTTGTTGTTTCTCCCATGCACGGTCCACAATGAATCACACAACCTTCCCCTAAACCTGCTGAGCAGATAAGGGCATAACAGACAGTTAAAGTAAGCTGCAGATTGTCCTTCCCCTCCCTTTTAGAGAAGATATATCCATCAAGATCTTTCTCCTCATTGTGAAGCATTCTCCCTTACCTCTGCATGATTTGCCATGAGCCTACAAAGAATTCTTTGCCTCAGAGGTTTCTTTACATTGCTGTTTCCATGGAAAATTGTAATCCAGAGCAATATGCTGAGAGTTTCTCTTTTTAAAAAAATGTCACTGACTTTCTAAAATGGTTACTAAACAGTGCAACTTATGAAGAACAGATCTGCAGAACTCCACAGTCATGTTGACGACGCAGCTTCCAAGCTATGTCTTTCAAGAAGTTTAGTTTAGACTTTCATTAGACCCCTCAGTCTGTTGCTAACATTAAGGATGCTCTTACAGTGCACCTTTCGCTCCAGTGTTTCATGCAAGAGGAATCCAGTTCACCCATCTCAAGACACCAAAGTACAGTCCATGGGGGCAATCAGAAGATTCACTGGTCCAAACTAAACCACTAATAGAAGCAAACTTATCATGTAACATCTATAAACCAATATCCAGCTTTAGAACTAAATGGGATTTGGCACTTCATGACTTCAACTAAATTGTTTCAAATTTTTGCACAATAAGTAAAAGCAGAATACAAGCTCAAAAGGAAGTTAATAGTATATATCTTACACCATTTACCCACATATGCAAAAGATTCAGGAACTCACCATATCAGTATCTGAAACAGGTCCAAAACTGGTCACATAGATGTTAGTGAAGACTTCAGTAATACTATCTGATATAAAAAGAAGGGGGAAAAAAGAAAGAAAGAAAATATTTTAAATTGCTAGTATTTCTTTTAACTATGCAAAATTATGGGACATTTTGAAGAGGTTTCTGTCCTTGCTTACTACTCATAACCAATATCCTGTTGTAAATACTGGGGGTCTTTGTGTCACTTAACTCAGAGCTTATCAGACAAGAGTTTGTCCCATGGAGTAGCTTGTTTCAGTCAAAGAACTACACAAACATCAGCAACTACACAATTTCCCATTTCTCTACCAGCAGAAATAAACACACCATCTTGGACTTAACATGGAAATACAGTTCTAAACACAAAATGCCTTTGTTGCAGAGGTGTTATCTCTGTTGTTGCAGACCACTCCTATTAAAACTTTTCCAGCTGAAGGCTGTTTTCTTCATCCTTAACAGCTTTTTCAAAACCAAAGACAAGAAGAAGCTTACAAAGCAAATATAACACAAATATGACACCAAATATAACACACAGCAGCATCCTACTTTTTCATGGGGTGTGTTTTAAGTGGTACATACTTTAACATAATAGTTCCTTCCCTTGATACACAATCCTCCTGATATATTGTTGTGGTACTGTAAATGGTATAAGAAAATGTTCTTCCTATTCATTGTAGTTAGACAGCCATGAAATCAGAATATTAGATATTGTAGTACTACAGGGGAAAATAATTGCTGAGTTTTCTATCTTCAGTTTTCAATTAGGCTCAAAATAAAATGATATTGACTAAGTGGGTTAGCATATGCAGGAAATTTCTTACAGCAGTTGCCAACTACTGTCTGCATTCAAGACAGTCAACATAAGGAATTCTCTGCTTTAAAGCCAGCTGAGACTGGAAAAGGAAAATTTGAATACAACGAGGTGCGGTTTGACTCATCACAGAACTTCCCATTCCTAAAAATAATACAACTGCCTGTTATATGAGTGATCCTGCTGTTATATTACGACTTCCACATTTAATCACCATTTAATATGGATAGTTAATAGTTTCTGCTTTCCTGAAACCTACCTTTTGACAAGTATGTGGCATAGGCAAATTTTACTTTTAATTACATTGAGGACAGCAGTACAATCCCTGTCCTTTATTGGGAAGAAGCAGTGGTGCTCACCTATGACAGCAGATGCTCTATCAGCCACCAGGGCAAAGGCCAAGACTGTTCCATGAGCGGCTCAGTGGGGAACAGTGTATTTTCAAAGGGAAGGGATGTAGCTTCACCAAAAGCAAAGACACAGTGCTTTCAGAAAAATTGTGGAGCATGGGTTTGGAACATTCCTGCATTCTCATCTGTAAGGGAACTTCATTCTTCAACCAAACACTAGAAATAGGACTTTGTAAAGCCTTTCCTACCAAAATGAACCTTTTTTCCAGTGTCATCTCTGCTTTTTAAGCAAATAAATATAGGCTGACTCCTACTATGTGTCATTCTGAAAGTCAAAAAGCACAATTTCTCTGCATGTCCTGCAATATATTTATTTATGTAATAGAGATTTAGTAATACCTTATGAAGCATCCTTACACAACCTGTGTTGGTTTCCACTCCAAACATCTTACAAACAAATTTTAAGTCAGTGGACAACAAAAGGTGCTGAGTCTGCACTGTTCTTGGTATTCAGCAAGGATAAAGTATGGATCTGGCTGAAGCATCATACAGAAACCACAGGTACAGTTCAGAGGACTAGTGACTTCATGTTGCCAGTGGGAGACTCTCCAGACAAAAAGAGATTATTATCTTCAAATGGTTACCTGGCACAGGCAGGAATGAAATGGAAGAGTGACAAGAGAGCTACTCTTCAGGAGGTAAAATGGTGCTGCAGGGATTATCTGTCAAATTTGGCCTGTACTGTGATGAAAATACAAAATCTTAATTACTATTCCAAGAAAAACACTGATGTTACAAAAATATGACTGACAATTAAGTATCCCAACAGCAGAGCACCAAAGCTAATTTCAACTATACTGGTATATTTTGAAGGAACCCTACTATAGGCAATAAAGTCACTTGTCAAATCTTAACCTGCACACCACCCACCCTCAAATGATTGGAAGCATGGTCCTCTTGTAACCTCACTCTATTGCTATCAGTTGTTTGCATCTCAATTTATTATTTGACATATGGGAATAATTTTACAATTGGGATATACTAAACTACAGGACATGGAATCTTCAAGCTTTACCTTGCATTCCAAGTTTTAATTTTAAAAAAAAACCTCCCATATTCTATAACCCTATTTCTACACACTTCTAGATCCATCCTTCCATCAGAAATGAGCAGAGAAGACAGAGAGGAGAACAAACATATTGACTACAACTTATAGTTGAATGCTATTACCATGTTATTAGATTCCCCCTGCTGGTGTGGGTTACTTCAAATAACTTCAGATCCTTGGAATGAACAATCAAGACTTAGGGAGTGGAGAGGAGATGGATGGGAGAAGCAATAGCTTGCTATCCACAGATCCTCAGGTGCCAAAGCTTCATTTCAGGTTGTCACAATTAAGATGAGCGCTTCAATAATGTAAAAAGTCCTGGGGCAAATTTATCCCTGAGAGCCTCAGGAATAGGAATGGATGTGTATTAATTGCATACTTCTACTTCTCTTTTCTGCCAAAACTGTCTTAACCAGCATAAATGCAGACAATGGTGACATCAGTGAGTTTCAACGAAACCAGTTTCTCTCTCCTGAAGTGAAGGTTCACCCTGACAGCAGGCACCCCCCAATGCTGCTTCTCCTCAAACCATGGCAGAAAGTGAAGGGAATAGGTAGAAGGTCTTGAAGAAAGAGATAAGGGAAGCTGGAAAGTTACTAGAGATGAGAAGATTGAGAGAAAAGAAAGGATAAGAAAACACAACAATGGAAGGCGGGGAGGGGAGGGGGGGGGTTAGAAAGAGGAAAGTACACAAAAGAAGAAATGGCAGATTTTTATTTCTGCCTCTTATTTTCAAAATCCTGCATATGTTACAAGTTTCTATTCATACCAAACCTACAAGGAAACAAGTCCTTACAGACAAAAGAACCTGAAATGTAATAAATCTTGAATTATTCCTGTTACCATCTGTTAGTGTTAGCAGCCCAAACCCTGAGTTTGTTTCTTGTTACCTTATATAACTTGAACTCAAGGTTTCAGAATTAGTAACTACAAAAACAAAAAATAAGTAATCCTTTTTTCACATCAAATATTGTAGGCATTGCTTTGAAGGAATACATGCTTCTCGAATAAACAATTCTGAGGCATAAAGTACAGTTTCAGATGGACTCTTCAATCAGAATGCATCCAGCAGGCACCACAGTCACAGGCTTTTTATAACTCACATTCTGTCAAGAACAGCACAAGTCATCATACTTAGCCCACTGGAGATTCAAACTGTTCTGGATCATCAATGCTTGTGGAAAAGCCAAAAGAATTACTCAGCTAAAAAATGTTCCATGCAACATGTGTTTGTGGACAAATCTAGTCTAATTTTTTTTTGAGAAAAATTAAGGACAAGCTTTTTTCACTACCATTATAAGATCTTTTTCTTCAGGTGACATGCCAAGCACATAACTAAAGGGCTTGATTTTCAAATAATGTGCTTAAATCAATGGAGGCCCATGCTTTTGAAAAACAGTCTAGATTTTGAAGAACCATCTGTTGGGAGGAAGGGTTGCTAATTAATTTATAATTGTGAGCTCTTAAATTATTCTGAATCTCTGCCTTTGAAGGTTAAACAAAGAAACAAAAACAGGAAAGGGAAAGGATATAATTTCTATTTCTGATGCTTCTTTTAGGGGGAAAAAATCTCAGGTAAAGAATATGACATGGAACTGCCAACATCCCATGAACTACTCTGAAATTGTGCAAATGCTATTGTAGCATCATTTCCAAATTGCTTTGGTCATAAATGATAAAAGAGAAGCCTTAGCTGATTTAGATCAGGTCAGTTTCTCAGACTAGAGAAGCCAAAGATAAACTTACAAAAAAAAAAAAAAGTCAATTGAGTTAATAATAAAGAAAGGAAGAAAAGCACATCCTATGGAAATAATAAAAGCATTAACTATTAAGATTGTATTTTGCATGATTCTCAAGCACTGATTTTTTCTGATTCCCTTTCCTTACTTGAACTGATATTATTACTGAAAAAAAATAAATAAATCAGAAAGTAAGAAAAAGCAATAAATATACCAAATTGCAGAAGATTTATATATCCTTATCTATATTTAGCTGAGAGGTTTGCTGTGTACTTTAATTACATTTAGGGTTTTTAAAACACTAATTATAATAAACCCCCTCTGAAGATAATAATTTTATTATCTTCAATTTTTCATACTTGGAAATCTGAAGCAGAAGGATTAATTTAAGTGTTGGTAAAATTAAGTACAGGTGTTTACCAAATCCAGCTACAGCTGTCCAGCACTAAGTATCTCCACTGGAAAATGTCGACGTCATTGACTTGTCAAAAATTAGAAAAGTGGTTCAGAGCTCAGCTAGAGTTGATATCAGTGCCACTGTCGATACCTATATGCCAGCTCTCCTGCTGTTGGGATACCCTTTGTCTTGGTTTGAAGTCCTGCTGACTTGTTCCTAAGTAGAAAAGCTGGCTCAGCTGAAGTAGGCTGCTTGGCAAAGGATTTGCAGAGGCTGAAATCTAAATCAGCACAGGTTGAGTAATGGAGATGATCAGAAAAGTCAGATGAAAAGGTTCCTCATCAGCATTTACCAATTTGCTAAAATTGGAAAATTCCAGAGGCATTTCACTTTTGAATGAGTTCCTTTGACCTGCTGCCTGACAGGCAGTTTTCAAAACTTCACTTTCATTCAGCTGCCTGAAACTCTTGATGGGGCACACAGAGTTCCAGTGTCTGTGACATGCAGGAATAGGCATATCTGAGAGGTCACCCTTTCTTGGAAAACTCTGATGCAGGATTATTTTTCTTGAAATAAATCTTCTGAACATTTTTCATATTTGAGAATGATTTGTATATTGCTTATTCCCCTTCTCACCAAAATAATCTACAGTCCTTTCTTCACATAGAGTGGGGGAAAAACATGCATGGCTCACCCTGTGCATGTTTAAAAGAAGAGAAGAAAGGAGTGTGATCATTGCAAAGTCTTTAGAATGAATCACCAGCAAAGTTCCAGATGTTTGTTTGCATGAAGCTGACTATATCATCGATTCATGGTCAAGGCTGTTTTCACAAGAAAACGGGCTAGTAGACTGAGTTGGATATTTTTTTCCTCATTTGAATTTTCAGTCAATAAAGTACAGGGTTTGAGCAGCTAAAAAATAAGACAACCTTTTTGAGGTAATCCAAAAACCATCAAAAGTATTCTTGGTGGGACAGAGCTTTTAAAATAAACATATGCAATTCTGATGCATAGTAAAAAAAACTTCAGACAAACACTATTTTAGATGTAGAATGAAAAGCACCTGTGAGTACATTGGAAGGCTGCAAAAGAATGGCTGCTACAGCATGTAAAAAAAAATGAGAGAGAGAGAAATGAAAATAAAATACTGCTCTTTAATTACATCAATAAAAAAGAAAAAAAAAGGAGGTCAAGTTGCAGTGCTATGGGAACCTTAACTGAGGATTTCTGATCTTTTGTGGAAATGCTGTCAAAAGCTTGATGTTACTTTAATTATTTTTCTATAAAAATTATTTAACTGGAATTGACATTGTTCTGACATTGTAATATGGTCTCCAGGGGCACACTTGGCAATGTTGCCCAAAGGCTTTGAAAATGTCATTCGTAATACAAGTCAGAAATTGCACAGGTGAAGCACTCAGAGTCTTAATGCATCAAATACTGCTCCAACTCAACATGCTGCCCTTATCTGACAAGCTCCTTAGTGTGTCTGTTGACAGCTGAGGACACTGGCTGGCTGGCTGGCAGGGAATGGGGGTCAGGGGAGGGCATGTAATGTGATGCTCTAAGAGAAGTAAAATCCATAGGAACACAGATATTTCAAAATAGTGTTCTGCCAGTTCATTATGCTTGGTTTTGGTGGTTTATGTGACAATTTTATATATCCAACTACTCAGCATCTTCATTCATTATCCACTGTTAAATTACAGCAGTTTTCCCACATATCCTCTACATCAATACATTTCCAATTTGTAAATTGAAGCCAGCTGTGAGAAGAAATGAATTTGTTTCCCTCCTTGACATAGCACTTCCCTTCCAATGGCCTCACTCTATCAAGACCTATTGGCAAGCCAATTTCTTAATATGAGCCATAATTCTCTTTCAAAACCCCCTATTTAACAAAGCATATGTAGAATAAGCTTATCAGTAAGATCTAGTAATACCTGTGTTACTATTAACAGTCATGCACTTGATTCACTTTGGTGTGAATAAAACCAGAATCAGGCACTGTACTCAGTTTCTCATGGTGTTGACTAGAACAAGAATATATTTTGGAAAAATATCTTGAGAAATATAGAGAAACTGAAGGCCAGTAGGCTGACAGACCCCAAATGCTTTCCTTCTGAAGAGCTTATATCTATTAAAAGACATTGTATCATTTACTAGAAAGCCCTATATAAAATCTATCAGAGACATTCCAAAAGCGTGCACAGAACTCATGAAGTTGGGCAGCCCTGTAAAGCAATACCATAAATACCGTTATGTCATTTAAACTAACAGAATATTTGGCCTGTGTATAAGACCTCTCTTTTATTTCAGCTAAGTAGTATGCATTATTCTGAAATGTATAAGTGGTTCAAAATAGCAGGAATTTACTATAATACAAAACTTTGGTTAAACATGGGTGTGTCTTTAGAGATAAGAGATTTTCTGATCATTAAAAAAACCACAAACACACATTGACCTGAAAAAAAATTTTTTTAGCTCAACTGTCAACACCCTGTTTTCTTCTGTAGCAAAAAATATGACTTGGGAAAACATTTTCTACATTTTTAGCTGAGGTCACAGCTTTTTTTTAGGTGTAGGTTAACCAAAAATGTGCACAGAATGGTATATAGGCACATCTGCAACTCAAATAATGTGGTATATTGCCACAGTCAGTATTTACTCTTATTTGTCCTATATGTAAAAGGCACTGGTGCAAACTGTAAGAGTACTGTTTCCAGATGGCTAATGTTTTCTCTGTGCTAAGAGAACATTTACACACTAGTAAGATAATTTTCACAGAAAATGACAGACTTGGGCTTTAACTCTCACTCAAAAAGAAGAATGCAGATCACACATACAAACATTATCCTTACTACTTTTTCTTCTCTCTCTGCGAAGAGACTTTTAATTTCCAAACCTTACTATTTCAGGTGACAAAATCAAACACATTTTCAAAGGGTCCTATGGATGAAGAGCCTTGGATAAAAGTGACATCTGAGATTCAGCTTTAACTTTTTTATAGGCTTTTTTCACATATTCAAGAAAGTCACTCAAGGGTAGGCCTAAAGACTGATTTTGGTGCCCTTTATCTCTTTCAGTATATTGGACAAGCTCCACAAAGTTATTTAAGCTCCATGTTTCCATTTAAATCAATAAAAGGTAATCTGAATGTCTCTGTGGTCCAGATAATAATGACTAAATTTTGCACATACATTTGTCTGAATCCCCTTTAGTCCTAACTTGCTGTCTAACATTGTCAGTACCTAAAATTCCCTGGCTGCTTGTATTTCCACCTTAAGGCAAAAGTATCCTGATGCTGCCAAGCAGCTTAAAGAACTGGCTTTCAACCAAGTCCCAATGAGTTCCTCAAACTATAAATAATTACAAATTTACTGGGCCAGAAAGACTTTGAGAGAGAAAGCAAGAAAACAAGCAAGAGACTGACTTCACAGTTTAGCAGTACTCATGGGATATGGCAGACATAAATTTAAGCCTCTGCTCAATATCTAATTATTTACACAAAGCAGAACAATTCCTTCCAAAGACTGAGGAAGCATGCTCTGTCAGAAAATTCACCTTTGTAGTCAAGACAGAACCCAACACATAGTAACTGAGTTCATGCCGCCGCCTTAACTTAGAGCATGCACTTGACAAGAGCTGCTCTCTGTCTAAGAGGTTTCCATTATACCTGACTAACAGCTACTCTCATGGCTCTTTCCAGGAAAGAAGGAACAACATGAGCTGTAGAGGAGAGGAAGACATCTGTGAACAGATGAAGAGAAGACTGCTAATGTTTTCACCCCCAAGCTTGCATGTTTCACGTGTGTCAGTAAGAGAAGGCTTCAGCTGCATGCCTTTCTTCAGCATTTTTAACTACTCAGCTTGACATACCCCTACTCAATTTATTGACTTCGTGTACCACTTACATAGACACTTAAGGATATGCCCAACCATTTCTGAGCTGTGCCAACATGCCTAGCCTTACTCATGTTCCACATAGGACACCTGGCTGGCTGAACCAATGAACTCTGCTACACATGTGGTCCAGGATATGTGGGCACTGACAAACATAAGCCCTCAGTGTGTATGAGGCCGAATGGCTCTGGAATTCAGCAGTAGAAAACAAAGATCTCAGTCCATGTTCTGACACATAAGTAGATATTTTATACAAAGGAAAACATCTCCCATGGAAGAAGGCACTTTCCCAGAGTGATCAAAAGTCCCATGTCTACATAACTGGATCGGAAAGCGGGAGACTGATTCAGATCCCTTTTCCAAATCAGGTAGGAAATAAATAAGAGGTTTAAGCTAGAATATACGTCATCCCTGACGAGAAGGCTACAGTACTGATTGGTGCAGCTCATATCACAGTGGGCCAATCAAACCACTAGTGTCTAGCTCGAATCTTGCCAATACTTCAACATAAGAGAGATTTTAGAGCAACTCAGAAGTGCTTAATTTAATTGGTTTTTTGCACAGGGGCATTTAGATACTTTTACTTGTTACTGTTGGACTTCATAGGCTTGTGATACCTCCAGCAACATTTTGACAATCTCAGAGGTATCCACTGCCAAGTGATTAGCAAAGCAATTAACTATCTAGACAGCTTTCTGGATTTTCTCCCTATGTTTTAAATAGTGTTCCTCTGATTTACAGGTTCATTGTAAAGATATTAATAGAACATGGATGTTTTGTTTGTATAAATGCTTGCAACAACTGGGTAATTATGAACAGTAGTCTTGACTATGGTACAATTAACAAAGGGAGAAACAAAATGTTGAAAATAAGTGAACTAAATAATTGGGAAGGGCAATCTAAACACATGGCCAATATGAAATTTGCTCTGATAATACCAGACTACTATGAAATCCACCAGATCTCACCTTGTTCCCTTTTCATTACATCCTCACACACCTTGGGGGAAAAAAAATAGGAAGAAGAATTAAAAATCATTCAGCTCTAAAATAAACTACCAGTGTGGGTCAGTTTTAGTTAGAGTTGCACAAAACATTCAACAGAAACATGCAATTAAAAATATAGTTGAGTTTCACTGGAAGAAATATGATCTTACTGAAATGGGTTACTTAAAAGGTTGAATTAAAAGAAATTTAGCTAACACACAACACATCTGTCAGCAAACCAAAACTACATGTCATTCAAATGAAAAATAAAACATCAGCACTAAATCTTGTCCCTTTAAACACTATATCTTCCAGCAGAATGCAAAGAGACTGTTCATAATAACTAGGCTGAGTAACAAATAGAACTACTCTATTGTTTAGATCAACTGGATGAGCATGATAAAGCTAAAATGAACCAGACTGCTCCAGTGCTCTCTAAATAATAATACAGAGGAAGACAAAGAGAACAAGAACACTCAGGTCTGGAAATGGAAGGGAGCAGACTTGGTAAAATAGAGCAGTAATTATTTAAACTGACCTGAAACAGTGTCATCACACAAGTAGGGAGAGCAAACTGATTGTTCTCATATAACCATATTTCTGTCTACTCTGCTTAGAGGATTGTGCTATTAGAAAGGAAATCACAACATGCAGGTAAGGCAGAAACTCAGAATTCTCTCTCTCTCTTTTTTTTTTTTTTGTCCCAAATGTTTGAGTTTTGTGACCTCAGTACTTAAAGTCATGGAACATCTTGGCAAATTCTGCTGCATTACCCTTCTAGGCTAATTTCAGGTTTAAAGTGTGCTTTATTCCAAGCCACAACATTTATAAACCATCTTATTTGATACACTTACTCTGACAGCCCCTCCTGTACTCCAAACCATATCTACCCGTAACAGAGGTATCATTTTTAAAAAGTAGTGGCTTTCAATTTCTCTTTGCAGTCATAAAGCAGCCAAGTCTGGGTTTCTTAAGATATACTTTTATTGCACTGTAGCTCCAGACTCACTTGATTTTAGTTGCTGGATTATTTGCTTAATTATCTCCTCTTACAAAAGTCCAGCTGCTTTTCTAACCAAGGTCACTTATCTTAGGTTTTATCCATGTTAGATTTCAGGAGCCACTTTGGCCTATGCTGGTAACATGTCAACTTGCCAGTGACATTACAAGTTATGAAAGAAGGCTCTCCTTTGGGACCTTCCCACATTCTGAACATAAAACCCAAATTCTCATAATTCCCCAGAAGAATATCAGAAGCCAAAGTCCTTCTTCATCAAGGACCTGTGAAATGGCCACAGAACTCACACTGGGATGGCCAAGAAACTGTGATAATACATATATAATACACAGAAGATTTCACTCTTTGGCGATATACTACTTTTCTAAGCTAAAACACACACTATCACACTGCTTATTAGCTTTGCTAACTACTCAGTGAAGATTTGGGTAGCATGCCAGAGCTCACTGAAGTCAGTGAAACAGTCTTCCCCTGGCGATATCCAGCTTCAGCAGAAGCCTTTGGAGAATGCTTGTCTCTGTGGTCAGCCACGGCAAAAAAAAAAAAAGAAAAAAGTTGTCACCCTGGAGCTGACAGAAACTGCGATGTAGCTCTGGGAAGAAGTCTTGCTTGTTCTGTGGCAAACACTCCTGTCACCAGAAGTTGGCATCTTCCCAAGGCTTGCTGCTATTAGAGCAAAGTATGAAATTCACATGTTTCAAAGACCAAAAGGCTGATGGAGCTCCTCTAGAGATCAACAAACATAAGAAACCATTGAAAATGATGATCCTTTCAGACAGATTAATTTTACTGTCTTGTGCTTAGTGTCTGGATAGGACAGTCCTGGATTGCATAGTCATTAAAAACGGAGCTACAGTTCTTTTCTCTTTTGCTAGCCTTGTACTTTGCATTCAAGCATGAGAAGAACCAATGGTAGAAAGAGGCAGCACCTTTATTTAATAGAGCTATGTATTAGCAGGTTCTTTTAATGCATTTTTTTTTTGCATCAGGATCCTCAAATATATTTTAATAGGTAATGCTGTATAAAATTCTATGATAGTATTTTAGAAAATTGTGATAGGCTGTCAAAACTAAACCAGAACAAACAAATAAAAAACCTAGACAGCATTTCAATCCTTCTACCAACCAGCCAGCAGTTCCTATTTTAAGCCAGGTGAAATAACTATGAAGTACAGGAAATAAATGTTTAGCCAGACTATTCTAATATTCTCAAAAAAAGCAAGCATGAAATTACTAAAATCAGCTGAAGGTTGTGTGTAACACCCTAAATACCCAGTGTGTGAAAGAACATGTAGACATACATTTTCTTTACATGTTCCTGATCCTCATGGTTGCTGAAATGCTGGGAAAGGAGGACTAGAGTTATGGGTTTCAAAACACAGCACAAATCAGACTGGATGCCAAGCTGTCTCTTTTTTATTATTATTCTTAATATTTTTTTGCTTGGCAGGACAACCTCTGGGATGATCATGGATAATAAACTTCTTGCTAAACGGAAGTCCTAACAAACAATGAGTTCATGGCTTGATCCAATAGAGAGCTATTTTAACATTTAAATCGAATAAGTACCTGCCCCCAACTAAGCAAAAAATACAACATGGACAGCAATAGAGTAATTTTTTTAAATCACATTTTAACAGGTTACAGAGGTGTCAGTTACTCTTCTGTTATATAGTTAATAGTAAAAAAGGTCTTAGTTTAAGGCTGTGCAATGTGTCTACAGGAAGTGTACCGTAGCACTCAAAAGTCCCTCATCTGAGTCACTTGAATGTCTCCAAGCTACTTTACAGATAACAGTGTTTCCCAGAATCTCCTCTAAAACATACTCCCAGGACACTCCCAGAGCTTGGATTAAGCAGCCTCAAATTTGTCTTTTATTTTTGCCTGTGACAAGAGAATTTGCCCCTGGCTGTCCATGGGATTTTCAGAATCC
This sequence comes from Sakesphorus luctuosus, assembly GCA_013396695.1. Taxonomy (NCBI): domain Eukaryota; kingdom Metazoa; phylum Chordata; class Aves; order Passeriformes; family Thamnophilidae; genus Sakesphorus; species Sakesphorus luctuosus. The sequence goes on along the minus strand of VWZD01008862.1, from coordinate 1,332,357 downwards.
ATCAGGCTTCTATATGTGGAAAGACTATATATTTGGGACAAGAATCTGCTTTTAATTAAGAGGTTGAGTTTTTTAAAGACATAAATTAAAAAGCAGAGATTTTTTTTTTTATTTGAAACAATGCCCAATATAAGTTTAATTAAAAACCAGTTTCTTAAAATGCATATTCTTCTAAGCAGATACTATGGCTTTGTGAAAATGCAGACAGCATCTATCACAGAATATAACTTTAAAAAAATTGGTTATTTTAAAAATAGCATATTATGCAGTAGCAAACAAGATTACCTCTTTTTTTTTTTGGTCACTAAAGGAAAAATGTCTAGTAAAAACATAAAGAATTCTCTGACAGCTTTTAGCAGCCAGCACATGAAAAAGGATTATTAAAGATGTGACCATTTCCTTATCTCAAATAACAGGCATTTATATTTCTCCCTTATCATTTTTATTTATTTATTTGTTTGTTTTTCCCAGTGAAAGTCTCTTCCCTTTTGTTCAGAAACTGCATGAGGCAAAGCAGCAGCAAGCTCACATTTAAAGATCTAGCAAAAAGAACTTCACTGTTTGGTGCTTAATTAACGCTATCGACACAGACAAACACAGTCCACAAAATGTTTTGGAATGCCCTCAGGATGGCAGGGTAATTTTATAACCACAGCACTGAATCTAAGGGTAAAACTTTTAATTTTCCTCATTTATACACACCACATTCCAACTGCTCCTCAGCTTCTTCTCATTCAGTGAGCTTTTAAATTGTGAAAAACAAATTACTTCAAAGCATGAGAATAAAAAGGCACCTACAATAGCCTTTAGATGGTCACTCAGAATGAAATATCTAGAACATTATGCTGGTGCATTAAGGGCAGGAATTGTGCCTTCAACCCATTTCTAAATTCTTAAAGACAAACACAGACTTTCTTCCCTGCTCCATTTCATTTCTGCTCTCTGGTGTTGTGCTGACAGGCTCATACACTTGAGAGAATGCAAATAGTAACTCTAATAAGCTCTAATAACTCCCAGGTTCCTGGCAGAAGTGGTATGAGGAACTGTTGTCTTAGGACGACTGAGAATGGATACAAAAAAGAAAAAGCAGGGAATGTGTTAGAAGACAACTTTACCTCTCCTGAATGAGGGAATCAGCACCAAGCAATGGAGACCAACAAACAGAAGAACTAACAGGGCAATCATTCAGTCAAAAGACACATTGCTTTTAAAACAGATAGGTATTTAAGGGATCAAGAGAATGCAATTTTTAAAATTAAAACAGAAGTAGGTGTTAGATAGGAAACTACTTTCACATCAAAGGTCATAAATCCAAGCAGTCTATAAAAATGGGGATGTCATTTTACAGTGTATATCAGTTTTTAACTGATTTTTATTTATTTATGTTTCAGAACATAGTAAAGGTTAATGGTCCATGGCTAAATTGCAGTCAACTCCATTAGTTATAATACTACAAGATTATAAGATACTTAACTTATAGTTTGCAAAGAACACAAATTGATCAGATGGAACATGGGGCATCCATGTTTTACCAAATGAATTGCAGGTAAGGATGCAGGATCTCTACCGGTTCAACAAAAAAAAGCATATGCAGGACCAAATATGTACATATGTTCATTAAAAAATGAATGTATTTTGGTCAGATGTAACTAAATCCAATCTCTGCAGCTTTACTAAAGTATGCACAGTAATTCCAGTTAAGAGGGAAATTGATGTACATTGCTTTCACAGAGTTAACTGCTCTAATTATTAAATAGCCCTCAACATATGGCAAGGAATTATGGAATGTAAATCAAGAGCTATGTGCTACAAAGCAATCACACAAATGGTTCCCATATAGCAACACCACTTCTGGAAGGATAGCAGAATCATACCTTTCTCATGTACAAACAATTTCAGAAAACTAGTGCTGACATACTCTGCACTATAAAGCAAACTATTGTTAGGGTGATAGTGGTAAGCAAAATTTTCTTTTGCTTATGATTAATTTCATTCAAGCATTAACATGGAAAAAGCAGATATAAAAATGTGTTTAAAGATTAATCTTGGCATATTAAAGCGCTTTTATTCTTATAATTAAAATTTATTAGACTTTTGACAGTATTAATTCAAAATTTTCTGCTGATGCTTTAATTTAGCAGGTTGATGAATTGGACAGCAACACATCCACTAGAGCTGCTTCTTCAGACAGATGACTCATTGTTGAAAAACATTAATGTCAGAAATTTAAATGCACGCATATACCATAACAATAAAACTGTTTATGCTATTCTACTTTCAAGTTTCCAAAGGATATTTGAAAAAACAATCACACAGCTGTCTTAATCTGCCCTTTGTTTGAAGTGGTCAGTGTACAGTATCACAATTTTACCTCCCTCCTTCACTCCCCATCTCTTTTGTCCTGCCCTCTTGTCCTTTCCCCTGTTTCTTGCCTATAGTGGTTGTTCACCTTGGCTTGTATTACCCTAATACTAGGTTGCTGAAAACCAGCATTTTGTTCTACATCATATCTGTTGTTTGACATCTTCAAAAGCTACTGTTAGATATTAATAGTAGTCACTAATGCTGACAGTTAATACAGACTAAAATACTGAAAAAAACAATGCAGGTGCATTTTTCATATACAGGCAATTACAATGTCCTTCTGTATGATCCTTCCTGATGAAATACTCCTCTCCCTCTTCTCTCCACAATACTAATTATAAAAACTGGATGCACCAGATTGTCTATTGAAAAGGTTATTATTAAAAATGATCACGAAATGGTGGCAATGCAAGAAAACAGACACAGGAATATGTAGTCAGGAATACTGCCAGAATCAACAGATCTATCTCAGACCACTCAACAACACCAGTAAAATTGTACTGGCACAAAAAGGAGGCCATGCAATCTGTGGTTAGAGAAGGATCTTTGCTTTCTACCTACCTAGGAGTCTGCCTTTGCATCATTTCAACTTTCTCCATCCAGTTCCATTAGATAAGAAATCTTTCAGGCAGCTGGATGTTAGCAATTGTAGCTGGGAGGAGGGTAAGTCAAGTTTGGGTTTCATACCACAAAAAAAGAAAAAGTAGGCAGCTGCACCTACATGGTATGTCTCACCTGGATTTGGTTAAAGCTATATTTAGATGGAATGGAATAAATTCATGAAATTTTGTTCAAAAAAAGACAGGAAGACATTTTCTGTAAGAATGTTTAGAAAAGGGAAAGGCAATATAAAACCAGAAGAATAAAACTGAAGGAACTCTAGAAAGTGTCTTGGGACACTTCAGAAAGGCAGTGTTTAGAAGTTCCTGGGTGCTTCCTGAGGAGGTGTTGATCTCTGGGATACACAAGTGTTTTGCATGTTTTCAGTTCCCTGTATTCTGCCAGTTAACTGAGAATGATTTAATGAAATACAGTGCCTCTCCCTTAAAATACAGTCTTCTCCCATATTTAAACCTTTTCAGGACCCCAGTTTATGGTGAGAGTAGGAAAAATGTGGTTCAAGTCACTTTTGTTCCATTAGTCAAGTCCCAGCTTCTGCTGAATGTTAGAAAAGACAAGGCAAAGACCATTAAAAAGGTATGTCCTTTGCATTTCTGCAGATATTTTCTATCTGCCCCCAATCTTGTGTTTATCAGTGGACCATTTATAAATAATAAGTTTGAGACTTGTACAATATTTTGCAATCTGATGTTCCTAAGCAGTGTAAACCTTTCATTTACACAGATGTTTTTATTGAACTATATCTTCAAGAACTGACATACTAAATTTATTTTTTTTTTGCCTTGGCCAATTAAGATGGAAAACTGCAGCCATTATTTCAATATCTTGCTGGCTGTCAGTCACAGAATCTTAGAACAATTTAGTTTGAAAAGAACCCTTGGAAAGTACAAAGCAGAGCCAGCTATGAAGACAGATCAGGTTGCTCAGGTCATATTCTGTCGAATTTTGAGTGTCTCCACAAAGATGAAAACTCCACCATATCTCTGAGCAGCCATTATCTCTGCAACTGTCAAAAAATCAC
>VWZD01008862.1:1277716-1316944 GCA_013396695.1 Sakesphorus luctuosus | reverse complement strand
GGGAGGAACAGGAGGAGAAACAATTTCTTCAGTTACCAATAGAACCAACTACCAAAAATTGGGGGATTCCTTTTGTTACCTCTCTCTCTGCTGTTTTACATTTGTTTCCTGCTTCCCAAGTGTTGCAGCTTGCAAGGGGAGCTGTCCTTGTTTTCCTTCTTCTTTAGTGGCTTGATGACTCTACAGGAGAGCATGAGCTAAAAAAGAAGGAAGAAAAGCTCTTGGGCTGTCAAGACAATTTGTTACTTCCAACTTTGAGATATTTCATAACTTGCACTAAGACTGGGAAGAGAGAGGGAACAAGCGGAATGGCTTTGTTTTAAAATAACCAGTGAAATGACAGCCCAAACTGCAGAAAATGACAAAGATAAGAACACAAGCATGAAAACTGAAATCTGAAGAACACTCATGCAGCAGCCATCTAAACTTGGCTGTGTTTAAGGTACAAGGTCCTCATCTTTCCCTGTCCAAATGTGAAAGTGTGCTCTGTTCATTGTCAGTTAAGCATCTATGGTCAACTTAAAGTCTTCTTTGCATCTGCCTGCAAGTTCCACATATGAGGAATTAAAAACTGATACTACATGCAGAATCACAGTAAAGAAAACTAGTTTTAACTACTTGTCCTAACTAAGGGTGACTTCACAAATATCAAAATGCAGAAAAAATCCCTAAAAGTGAAGCGTCTTCATTGTTATGTGAAATACATTATGTAATCAAAGCAGAATATTTTTCCCATGGGTATTCATTGCATTACTTTCAAAAATGCACTTCAAGTAATCATAATACTGAAACTATAATCTAATTTTCATATGTGACTTGCATCAAAAAAAATAGAAAAACACATTCATTACGAAAAGCAGTCACAGTGTTTCATGTTGCTGTGATAGCACATTTTCATTCTTCAAAGGCCACATGGAGTAGGTATGTATTTATAATGAGCTTGTGTTCATTGACTTCCCCAAGAAGAATGTGCTAGATTTTAGGCTCTAATCATAATTATTACCTGTGATGTTCTTTGAGATTTGCCATAGCTTCATGCAGTGATGTCATGCTTCAGATTTGAAACTTGAAAATAACCTCTAATACCTATTTTAGACAAGCTGAACAGCCCTATGGGGCACCCCAAATCACAGGGAACCTAAGTATAGGGATAGACTACTGTGGTATTCTGAGAAATCAGAGGCAATATAATTACTGACAGAGATAAGGCTTTTATGCTGGTCCCACACACTTATGACTTGTGCTGCTGAAGAACTGGAAAGCACTTGGGCAGAAAAGCATGGTATTTGTGGGGTTTTATTGTTTTGTTGGGTTACACGCAGGCATGGCTCTCAAATGCCAGAAGTGTTAGCTCTCATCGGTTAGAAACCAGTGCACTTGAGCTCTCTCAGGTGCACAGTCAACAGGGAACCCTCTCTTCATCTCTGCATTAATGTTTCTGGTGTGGTATTGAATGTTGTCATTCACTATTGAATTTCAATTATCTCTAAGTGATATGCGGCATCCAATGCATCACTGGGGTTTGCAAGAAGCTCCTGAGTCCTGATAAAAGTGTCCTAGAAGGCAGGGAGTCATACCCTTAGTTTGAATAGGACTTGAAATAGTCCACTGGAAAGCAGTATATTTGCTGAAATATAGAAATAGAATTCAATTCCTATTTTGATATTTAAAAAATCTTAAAAACAAACGAAGGATCTGAAAATCCAATTATTCCTTCTTGCTGAGGATCTCAAAACTCTGCATAGGCTGGTAAATGATGTTTCACAATTCTTTTGTGAGATTGGAAAGACTTCCTCAGTGAGCACAAATTGAATAGCAGGGTAGGTGTGTGACATTTGGTAAACACTTCTTACAGTTTAGAGGTAATAGAAACATAGGAGAGGTTAAGCCCAGGCTAGTCATTATCCAGACTGCAGAACACTAAATTGAATGCTTCCTTTAAAACAGTGCTTAAAAGAATCATTTATATGACAAAGTTACACCATCCTTCAGACAAAATAAATTACTCAAAAACAATACCTTCAATCTGTAGCTACTAGGGAGGTGGCAGTAATCATTTTCTGTCATGGGTATAATCAACTAATGCAAAACAGAACTTAATACATAATGCTGATCTGGGGTACATTCTGCAGTATAACAGTTACAGATAAAAATTTTGGCAGATTGAGGTAACCATCATTTACTTTGTAGTTTTTGAGAATAATCCCCACCCTTATATCTAGGCCAGCAGCACTCTGAGCTGAAAGGATATAAAGAAAAGTCATTGGAGTTGAATGAAGTGATGCATATACGCGAAAATTACAGAATCACAGAATATTCTGAGTTGGAAGAAACCCACAAGGATCATCAAGTCCAGCTCTTAAGTGATCGGCTCATACAGGGATCAAACCTATTACCTTGCTGTTATTAGCACCGTGCTCTAAGCAGCTGAGCTAATCTAAGGGTCAAAATTGAAGTGATATCAGAAATTTTTGTATGTGATATACCAGTAGATTTTTTTTTAGTACACATTATTCTTTCATAGATGGTTTTATCTCTTAAAGGCATAAAACATATCTCAATATTGTCTTATTTTTGATAGACTGTTTTATTTATGCTTTTTAAATTTCTGTTTATATTAATTAAATAGTTAACCATCTATGCATAAATATAAGTATTGAATACATGCATCCAAGATATAATTTCCATGTATTTTTAAACATGTATGTTACTGTACTTTATTTCTGTAAATAATGACCAAAAAAATGTTAAAAGGGGGGATTAGTTTTTAACCAAGTCAGTTCCTAGACTGGTTCATCATGCAGGCACATGAATGCTAAAAAAAGGGGAAAACTGGCTCCTTTTATGAGCAGCTCCACATTATGCCCCATAGAATGATGATGGAAATCAAATTTATGTAAGAAAAGAAGACTCAAGTCTCCTGAACTACTCCAGTCACTGAATTTATGCAAGATTGCACCCCAAATTCCTCAGAGAGGTGAAATTATTTTGAAATGTAACATTCAACAATAGATGCTAGTATAATAAACAAGAAAGCAAGAAAAATCTTGCAGCTTTATGCATTATCCACTGTTTTAAGTGCCTGAGCAACTTTTAATCTTTGGGGTTTTCCATCTAACTGTGATACTCATGGGCTGGGAAGAGTTGCTGTGCTTGTTCAAAACCTCTGGCTGTCATACAGACCTCCTGATTGAAGAGCAAAAATAAAGGGCCAGTGCCAGCTTTATTTCAACTCTGAAATCAGCTTTAGGTTACTTTCTGTCGGGCACTAGGAAGTTCAGCAGAACAGGAAACTGAAGTGAGCTTTCCCACCTTAAATGCTGATGAATATTTTTCCTTTCCCAGGATTATACTTTTCCCAAATGTGAACCTTAAATACCACATGAGGATTTTTAGTTTTCACCAAATGCACTGAAATCCACAGAAAGAGAGAGCAGAGTCTTTGCTGTTTATCAGGAGTAGTGAGAAGTCATCCTTTTAGGGTAGATACTCCTTGATGGGACAAATTTAAGGCAAGTGGCAACACATACACTGACTGGGATGGGAAAGCTCAGATAAATAGAACTGGCTAATAACTCTAGTTCTGAATAAGAGAAAAGGAAAACTTGATTTTATAAAAGCAACAGTTTTTATCATCTGCAAATTCCTGTTTTCTATTAGGTGATCACATATTATAGCAGGCTAAAAGTGAGTTTACAGAAAAATAAGATCTTTGCTTGGGTAGATAAGACAGAATGCAGAAAATGCAAATATACGTTAAATTGCTTCATAAATATAATTACATTTGTGCTACTTGTATTAATACAGTGTATTTTATCTTTCAGCTGTTCATGTATGTATTCCTTGGACTCTGAAGATGTTTTTCATGTAAATCAACACAGATCCGTGATGTTTCATGTCTCAGGTGTCCAGTTTGGGGCAAGTAGAGATTTTTTATTAGAGGCATAGAATATACTTAATTTCTAAAAATCAGCATTACAACATGGAACTACTTGGAGATTCATTTTGTTTGAATATATTTTGATGTTCAAAACCAAATCCCCTTCTATTGCTACAATGAGATTGATATTCAGAGAAAATTTTACAGACATAGGGCGGTTTATGATCAACCCTTTTTCCAGGAATACAAAGAAAGGAGAGACACTAGACTCCTGCCACTTTGTGTTGCCCACAAAATTTCCACAAAAGTTGCCACTTGCAATCTGGAAATATGAGAAATCATTTGTCAATGGTTGTGTTTCCTTCTGCAAAAGCCTCATCTCCCCTTGTCCCTAGCTAATATTGGCCATGCTAAATAATGTGCAGTGCACACGGATTTATCTATGACCAATAGATTTGCCTAAGCCTCAGGACCTCAGGCATCTTCTGAGAGGATCTGCTTCTGCATATCTTTTTCCCCCACCATAATGCAGTATATATGCAGATGATGCAATTAAGCAGTGATATTTCTATGTTTAAAATAATTAATTAATCAGTTAAATTCTGCTTCTGGAGATTCAGTCACGTGAAAGATCAGTAAAAACAAGTAGAAAGTTAAATGGAGTATAGTATGAAAAACAAAGACACTAATGAGGGATGAACTTTTCAGACAAACTGATTCAGAAATATCATCTTTTGTGAACACTCACAAGTCAGTTTAGAACAAAAAGCATAATATAGACCTTCAGACTGCCTGAAGATTGCTGAAATTGGCAGTTCTGGCAGTGACAGGTTTTGAGCAGAAAAAAACGTGGGGTTTTTATTCCTACTAGGATGGCATTAAAATTTTTAATTTTAAAAAATGGATGCTTTTCTAAATTCCACCTAAAAAAAATTCAGCCCTTGGCATAATTACAGTGCTACTTAAAAAGAATGGCCAGCAATCAGTTAGCAGTCTGCTCAATAACTGCTCCTAGTCAGGAAAGCTTTTGTTGCTGATCCAAGATTACCTTATTTTGGGTGGCAAAAGTCTGCATTTCAAAATGATTCTGCCTCCCAGGACTTCAAAGAGTTTCCTCCTGTCTGTGACTAATGTTAGCTAAAACACATACAAAGGTGTTCTTCTATCACTAACAACAAATAATCCAAAGACAGTTCGAACATGAAATGTCTTGCCTAGCTTCAACAAGAACAATAAAAAAAGTTGCACTGCTCCATACTTGAGTCAACTGTAGATACAAATGCAGCTTCCTCCACTACGAAGTCTAGATGGAAAAATTTAGAGGGAATAGTGTTGTGCTATGAACCATGTTTTTTGAAAAATACATACACCATATACTTGCTTAGGGGTGTAGCTGTAGGCTATAGCATTTTGCACACATTTTGCAAAAGCAGGAGGTATTTATAAATATATCTGGGTTAATTAACTGCTGTTACAGTATTTTTATGCATTTGAAAAAAGAACTTAGTTTTTCAGCACACTGCAGATAAGGTATGATGCAGGATGACAATTAAATCATAGTAAAGTCAATTACATAAACAAGCTGCTGAATTTCAGTGCCTGCTTCATGTATTGCTGTTTCCTAAATTTCCCCTTGTTGCACCAGCAGATAGAGAGATCAGGAAACTCCCAAGATGGGCAGATTAGAGACACCCTAGCTCCTGAGGAGCTGTTTAGATGCATTCTCAGCCAGCCCTGGTGGAGGAGGTTGAAGTACCTGATTGTTCCGGGCATGCACCTAAACTGGCAGTATGAACCCTTCCCTCACTCTTCCATGAATCAGTGCAAGAGATCTTTATGTGAATGAAGGTTCTCCATCTCATCTCCACTCATTTCCATACACACAAGTGCAAGTACAGCCCAGGGTCTGCAAAGAAGCCTCACATTTTGGCTGCTGTCAGTCCAGTCACATTCCATTGCTTTGAAAGTGCCACAGGCTAAAATAAATAAATAACCAGATAATGGGATGACAGTTGGTATAAACAGTCCTGATTTGCTTTCCTCTCTTTTCAAGCAATGAATCACCAGTGAAAGAGTGATGACTCACTAAGGGACTCCAAAACACGCTTTCTCTTTCATATGTGAGTCTGCAGTAGCCATCCATGCTCCAAAGGGGGAGAAAACTGGGCTGCATTTTAATACTTATTTTCACAAAGCTGAGTCAAAACTGCCTGTAAGTGCAAAGGGATTTAAAAGGAAAAACAGACCTTCCCTCATATCACTAGTGTACAAGAATATATAAATAGTTGTGCATGGCAGATAGTGTGTGTCAACAGAGAGTATTTTACGTGTGAGTATCTGCACAGCAACTGCTGGACACAAGAGAACATCTATTAGCAAAATATTATGCTACTCTCTGCAAAGTAAGTGCTGTGTTTCAAAACCTCTGCAAGGTTTTGTTCAAATCTGCCACACAAAAAGGGGTGCCCAGGGTAAAGCTCTATTAAACATCACCAAGGTTATTTGAGAAGAGAGAACTTCTTATGTCCTTTCTACTTGATTCTGTGATACCTGGCTTTCTGCTCTGAGCTCTATTGTCTGTCTAGGAACCTGGACATGTCCTCACCTTGGCCTGGCCAGTCCCTGGCATGGGTAGACAAAGTTACATGCTGCATTTTGGGAACATGGTAACAAGTCCTTCTACTCTGATTGGTTTTCTGTCTTCCCTCTACACAATTTTCTCACTGTTCCATCTAGCTTCAGAGGCTTGATCTGGCACACTGCAAGTCCCTTTTTGCCTAGGAAGCCATGAGGGATCTGTGGGTGCACAGGGACAGCTTCTTCCCCACCCTTCCTGGGGAGTGCAGGGCTGCATCTGATGAAGGAAGCTTTTAGCTAACCCCAAATTACTACTGTATCAAAAAGCAGGCATGAGCTTGGGCAATAGACACTAACACCCTTGTTAGCTGGGGCAAGATCCTCCCCAGTGCTGGCTCTCCCTAAAAGCCTGAATCTGTTGTCACAAATCCCTGAGTCAGGGGGGACAGTGGTCTGGGATGCAAGAAACTGGAGAGACACAAAGGAAAAAAGTCTATTTTTAATCTAATTTGCCAAGTTACATATCTCCAGCTTCCAACTTCACACTTCTCAGAGAATTCCCAGTCCTCTCTTTTGCTTCCTTTTTACCTCAGGCAACATTTCATCAGGAAATTCATATCATCATACTTTTGACTGTGTTTTTTTCAAATTATGCATTTGCCCAGCAGGATTACCTCCACAAAGTATTGTAAATGGCTGTTACCACTCCCAAACACAGTTTCTCTTCAAGGAAAAAAATTGTAACTGAATGGAGTCTTATTTATTTTTTTAAATTTTAAAGGACTGACAGGGACCTCTGTTTGTATATTTATATTGCTGTGAATCTAAAGCCTACATTAAAGCAAGTAGCTAACTAAGACATCAGCCTACCAAACCCCATCAACAGTTTAAGTTCAAGAAACTGAAGAAAATATGCAAATAATTTTTGTGCACTGTTTATGTTGGAGGTGTACCTGCAGCCCAATTTGGCAGACTTGCAGCTTTTATGTATTTTCACTGGAGTAGTTTGAATTGCAGAGAACATCTTTCTTCCTTGGCTTTATCACCCAATCCAGTCCCTCATGAGTACATTCAGGAAATGAGGGGTATTGAATAATTTTTTTCTGCTCAGAAGCAGGTCTCTCTTTAATCCAGGTATAAACACAGTGTTTCCTCAAAATCATTTTTATCCTGCATTAAAAAACCCCCACAATTTTCAAAAATGGACCAAGCTATCCAAAGAGACCACAAAGATTTTTTTTCTTTAAGTACATTTCTCTTACTCAAGTATCTTTTGTTTTCAGGGTGATTTTCTTCTCAGCTACCTGCATTTTCTACTAGCCTATTCCACTTTAAGAAAGAAATCACATGCTTCAAGTTTCTTCTCTTTTACACCACAAAAACTTCAAAAAAATTACTATTTCAAAGTTAGATGTTATTAATACTTTTCATTTAATTTTGTGTACATTATTTTCAATGTAAAATGAGTCTTTGGTGTTCCATCACTGAAACTCAAACAATATTTAGGCAATGAAGAATTTTGTATTTCTCTAATACACCAGCAGTGTTGAGAACATGTCTCAAAAAAGTGTGAATGGTTCTTGTAAAGCCATGTAACTCTCCTCAAATGACACATGGCTTTACTTGGCTGCAAATGAAAGAGTATATATAAATTGATCCTGAATACTATTCCAACACCTTACTTAAACAAACTCTGCTTGTTTGCAATTTTCATTACTTTATATGTTTTGTACTTCAGTTCTGTCATAAATGCACTTTTTAAAACATTAATCTTAATCATATGCAACCAATACCTGGTGGTTTTCCCAGGGCGAGGCTCATCCCTTGCACTCTGGGTGTGCTGACCCCTGTGATTTCCCCAAATGCGGGAAACTCGACTGCATAATTTGTGGTAGTGGGGGACTGCATTCGCGCTCTCCCCTGTTTGTTTCTTTGTTTGTTTTTTTATCCTGTCCTGTATCAAAAATAGCGTGGCCAGCAGGACCAGGGCAGTGATCCTTCCCCTGTACTCTGTGTTGGTGAGGCCACACCTTGAGTATTGTGTTCAGTTCTGGGCCCCTCAGTTCAGGAAGGATATTGAGGTGCTGGAGTGGGTCCAGAGAAGAGCAACAAGGCTGGTGAAGGGACTGGAGCATAAGTCCTATGGGGAGAGGCTGAGGGAGCTGGGGTTGTTTAGCCTGGAGAAGAGGAGGCTCAGAGGTGACCTCAGCACTGTCTAGAACTACCTGAAGGGAAGTTCTAGCCAGGTGGGGGTTGGTCTGTTCTCCCAGGCACTCAGCAATAGGACAAGGGGGCACGGGCTCAAGTTCTGCCAGGGGAAATTTAAGTTGGACATCAGAAAAAAATTCTTTCCAGAGAGAGTAATCAGGCATTGGAATGGGCTGTCCAGAGAGGTGGTGGATTCATCATCCCTGGAGATTTTTAAATGCAGATTGGACGTGGCACTGAGTGCCATGATCTAGTAAATGGATTGGAGTTGGACCAAGGGTTGGACTTGATGATCTCGGAGGTCTTTTCCAACCCAATCGATTCTATGATTCTAAGTGCACATTGTTGCTATCTTTCCTCAAATTTTTATGTATCTCTATAACTCCAGTCACCTGGCAAACCTAGCTGTAGTGTTAAAACCCCCAGCCAATGCTCTTTACTTCCACCGGGACCATAATTCTTTCCAGGGCTTTTCACTTGAGGGACTCATTCGAAGGTCAGTCCTTTGGATATATTTCACAGAAGAATGGCAGAGACTAACCCACTATTCCACCCAAATACCTGTGCTTGAGTTAGAGCATCCCTATACTGCATTTATTTGGGAGAAAAATGTGAAGAAGCTTGGAAGCAGCTCGAATTCTGACTTTGGCAATGTGAGTGACAAAAGGTGCTTGATAACACTGGCACTTTTGAGATGGCAGGGTGAACACCTGAATATCACTCCATGGTCAGTAACTCCATGGCTCTAGTGCTTTTAATTCAGTATTGTCTGCAGGTTACTCTATACTGGATGTATCAGGATGAGTCCCCCTAAAAACTTTATGATTTTTGTATAGTTTTGATGAAACATATTTAAAATCCAAAGTTTTGCCTGTGTTCCATACCTGTTATCTGATGGGCTATGTAGAGGAAAATTAATACATTATCAACTAAAAAAAGTGGAATTTGCTACATGTATTGGGTTTGGAATAATCCTGAAGTATTATAAGATCATGAAAGGACTATTAGCATAATATATTTATACAAGGACAATGTATATTTAATCAGTACTTAATGGTGATATAATAGGTTTCTCATAAAGAACGACAATATGATTTTCATCTTTCTGAATTAATAATCTTGCAGAATACTGAAGACCATTTTTATACTTCGCTCATATGCAGAATGTAGAAATCTTTTTCTGAGACAGTAAGGAAGCCTCTAAAACAAATCAAAGATGTGGGCAATGAGCACAGAGGACTAATTAACTGAAGGCAAGTAACCCATGAAAATTAATGCTGAATTGGGGGTAGTTCAAAGACTTCAAGGGTAACAGTTTAAAATGCAGCATTTATGGCCTTGAATAGTTAAGACCTTGTGAATTACTATATTCTCTTCAGAAGGCATGAAACTTCAAAGGCAAGAGGAACAGAAATAAATCTGTGTGTACAAAGTGATGGGAAAGAGAAAGGAAGAGCTCTCATTGTATTCATAGAAGGGCAAGATTCCTCAAGATCCTCAGAGTCTACTCAGGAGATAGCAACCACTCCTGCTGCGCTATGAACAGGGGCATGGATGCAGGGAGGTTGTCGAACAAACATGTGCAGGGGTTCCAGGCATCTGGGTTCCCCTTAGGTGGTGTGTCTGGTGAATGCTGTACCTGTGGCAGGGTCTTCAGCACACAGTGTGTCCCATGTCGGTAAGGAGCTCCTTTTAGAGTGTTGCTAAATTCAGTGTTCATTGCTCAGAAACAGAGAGGAAGGTTCTGAATCACTGATGGAAAGTGACACTGTAAAGCAAATGTGATCCTAGGAGAAATAAAGCTGTGGTACCTCAGTATAAGATGCTTATGTGACCCTGTCAGGAATAATAATGATCAGCTTTTAAATGGGTGTTTCAGAAGGAGGAATTGAAATATGGAACATCTGTCCAAAAGGGCCATTGAAATGACAGGGCTACTTGCATTGCAGGAGTCAAGAGTTTTCTTCTTGTGCCTACTATAGTGAAGGCTGAAGAAAGAGAGGCAAAAAGAGACAGGAAACTCTGATAAGGTTTCTCTAGAAAATAGCAAAGCAAAAAAGAGATGTTTCTGCTGAAGGACAAAAGGGGTGGGTAAAAGGGACAAACACAATAGTTGCTAAGCAAAAGGGATCAAAACAGTGGTTTGAAGATCCCTTTGCTGGATGTTTGCTGGTTTGGGCTCTATTTCTCATTCTTTGATGAAACTGAAAATATTGGAAACCCCTCTTTTGTCATCTTCAACCACATTGCCTACTGAAAGAGATTGTTGACTGGGAAATCTATAGGCTGGAGCAGAGTGAGGTGTTTTACTTCTACACATCTTGAAGGTTTCTGCACTATTTCTTGGTGGTAGAAGAAAAATAAAAACTAATGAGTGATAACAATAATGTTATAATAAATATGGCACAAACCTGAGAGGTAAACTTTAACATAAGAGCCTACCAGACACTTTAGATGAATGTTAGTCTGGCAAAAATCATATTGCACAGGTATTTAAGTACCACCACTGTCCATATTTTGGACAGAGCTGCCTTTGCAGAAAACTGTATTGTATTAGAATAAATAATGAATACTTATTCCATCTCAAACATACGCATGAAACCTGCCCTTCTCCAAGCAACCTCACTATGTCAGCTCATTACAGTTAAGGAAAAGAGATAATATTAAAATACGTTGAGTAAGCAATTTTATTATGCTAAATGTTTATCATAACTGCTCTAGAGCTGTCAAACACAATTGACCTTTTTTTTTGAGATTTCTTAACTAATTGAGACAAACTACCTCCTTTCAAAAGACTTAGAAGACAAACTATAGTCTTTGTCTTGTTTAATAAGTTTAGGATTTTCCCCTTTAAGTCTCAGTATGGATTCTGTGACATCACATTTGTTTATTTTCAAAAACACATATTCTGAATGCCTCACAAGAGTAAAATAAGTGCTTGCACATCTCAGAAATAAGTGAGGTTTATCAAATTTCATGAAAATGTATGCATAGGTGAAGATCGTGTGATTTTCTGCTGAACAAGACAGTATTTTTACAAAACTGTCAAAACATGTCTAAAATAATATTTTTAATAATAGCATCTTATTATCATTTTACTATATAGTAAAAATTACTGGTCCTACAGCATGACCATAATTTCTTTGAAATGCTACTCCCTCAAATTTATTATTTCTCGATCCAAGAGAATGAGCCATGATTTATATTTCTAAGTATATATATGTATTTGTATATATCTCTATATACATATAGATATATACACACACATTAAAAAACTGTGGTTTACTAGGCCTGATTTTGATTAAGCAGATATAGATTGTTCATTTCCATCCCAAAAGGGATCAAGAAAGTAAAAAATGAATGAAAAATGTTATCAAAGTCATCTAAGAATGAATGTAATTATCATCCACATCTCCCTTCACTGTACCCAGAACTCTCAAGAGCAAATGGCAAATACATTCCAGCCACTGGCAAGCAAAGAATAGATAATAAATCTCAGAGAAACGAGAAAGGTCAATGGAAGACCATAATAAGGAAAGTAAATTATCTTACAAATTCAATTAGGAACTTTGATATCTAAGGTTAAAAGTAGAGACCAGAGGTTCAGAGATACCTGGACATAGAATTGTATGTCATTGGAACAAGAAAATGCAGGAAAAAATGATTTTTGGTAGAGAGAAGTCAGTTTTACAAAGGTAGAAGAGGGACAGAAGTATTTACTCCATCGAAAAAGCTTCTTTACTGGCTGGATTGGATACTGTTGTTATGCTATATGCAAGCTGGATTGAATATTTGGATATTTCCTACAATATGATCATCTGTCCAGCAAAGTCTACAGCCTTGTTTTAAAATTTCATTAATTAAATATGATAAATAGGTAAGACTAAATACAAAGAACAAAGTTTCCAATTACATTGGGGCGCTATTAATATGGGATACAGTTAGCAGAGTAGCTTACAACCACTATCATCTCACTTCCATGTCCTTATCCAGAATTAAGTACCAGAAATACAGAAAAGCTTTGGCAAAATGTTATTTTCTGATTTGATAAAAGACAGTAGTCCTGTTTTAAAGAAGAAAATGCGGGGGAGAAATGTAGTACGACGTTCATAAAACTTCAAGTTAGAAGCGTAACTTGAAGTTATGCCTTTCTGCAGCAAAAAAGCAATTAAGTATCAGGTAAAAATAAACTAAATGTCTCCTGCAGCTAAAGGAATTGTTGTTCACACACTCGGCCAGAAGAGGGACTGCTGAAGCCTGAGTCAGGCTCTGCCTTAGTTACGCAGGAAAAGCATTTGCAGGGCCGTGCTGCTGCCAGGTAGTTTTGCTCTTGTTACTAAACTGCAGCACGAAGTGCTGTACATCTGGTGATTCGGTTAAGTGCCCAAGCGCTCAAAAAATGACCCCAAACCTCAAAATGCTGCATCTTCCCCTAGTGTATGAAGGTGTTTATTTAGATTTAAAATGACAAAAGAACTTCTCCAGGCTTAAATTAATTATACAGCTACTACAATACAACTAAATCTCAGCAATATCTAAGCTGTTTGTGGATAGGCTGACGCGGGTAGTCAGCCAGCAGCCAGCATTCCTCTTCCTTCATCTAGCTCCCTTACCTGCCAGGCAAGCCTTTGGCCCTCTCTGGACAGTTTTCATTTAACAAGTGCAGGCTGGACTACTAGTTCTCCTGATACTATGAAAACACAGTGATCATCAGTCTAACTTTTACACTTTTATGTTTCCAATAAAGGGCCCAGATTTCCAGGTAAATCTCTGAAATACAAATTGCTGTAATCCTTCTGTCCCTCCTCATTTACAATGACCTCGTGCAGTTTGGTTTCAAACATTTTCAGTTTGCAGACCTCTAAAAACTTCCCAGTGGAGATACATAGTGAATTTAAGCCTACTAACAAAGTATTTTTCAAGGTTCCATTTCTCAGACCCTTAGGGAAGGAATCCATATGCTTTACAAATTAAAACTCATCACAATGTCCACACCTTATCTTGATAGCAACCAACCAGTGAATGTGTCCTGTAGCTCTAATTGTGCCTTTTGATTTTACAGGTCTGCCTGAAGGCACAAGATTATAATTCCCATTTAAACAGTATTAAATTGGCGAGAATTGGCTTACATATGTTGAACAGAATTGTGTGTTTCATCATCAGAGCTTTGCCAATGGTGATACATTTTAAAGGGATATAACTATTAGAAATTCTTCCTTTAGTCAGCTAGAGTTTCTTTGTTTCTATCGGAAAAGTGCAAACATATCAACAAACCTGAGAAATCAATTTAACTCTATACATGTACTTTACAGCCATAGGAGTAGTATTCCGGAGAGCAGATTTTCCGTCTGCATATGCAATTGTCACCTCAGACAGGGCACTTGTTTCTTGTGCTGCAGAGAAATACTATTCTCTTCCTATTGTTATTTTCTGATAACACAAGTCTCGCAACACATGTTTTGGAGAAAAAGTTTAAAATCCAGTGGCTTATGCAACATGACACAGGAAAGTGTTGCATGAAAATATAAGCTGTGCTATGTAGAGGTGGTTGCAAAGCAAGCAGTAGCTTTAAAGCTAGTTCAGTAGAGTACTTAAAAGAGCTGTTAACCCACCTTCTCATTCTCATGTAGGAGTTTCATAAAAACTCATTTTAGAATTTAAAGCAAATGTCTCCCCAGCCATTTAAAAGAGATTTTATCCCTTGTTATTTCAACATATTAAGATGCAGAGCATATGATTTTCTGTAAAGTTTTAATACGCCCAATAAGGCTGAATTAGCGCATTAAATAATCAGTCTTTAACATTAGTGTGGGAAGAGAAAAACTAAGCAATAACTGTGTTTCTCTTGTTCTGAATTTATAACTATTATTCTGCTATTT
This sequence comes from Sakesphorus luctuosus, assembly GCA_013396695.1. NCBI lineage: Eukaryota > Metazoa > Chordata > Aves > Passeriformes > Thamnophilidae > Sakesphorus > Sakesphorus luctuosus. Next base: position 1,302,400 of record VWZD01008862.1, on the reverse strand, counting down.
ACCTCTAAGTTTTTTATGGTGCATTTGCATCTTTAGTAAATATTTCAGTCAAAATACAAGTTTAAACAGACAACTAAAGTTAAAGAACTCTTGTGTCATCAAGCCAGGGACACAAATATGTCAGATTTATTTGAAACCAGCTACATAAGTAAATTGTGTTTATTTAAGATCTTTCTTAATAAAGTTCTCCTTAATAGTAATTTATTTAATCAGACTGAAAAGCCATTTAGTAAATTCAATCATAATGGTCAACAGGAATCTTTTCTCAGTTTAATTTCAAGAAACATGAGTGCTATTCCATCTCAGGAGCATCTTTGCCAGTGAACGCTTGTAATACGGACTGCATATTTGAGCCCTGGTATGCAATATTTGCTTCCATTCCGGAGCAACTACTGAACAAATAAATCACTGCTTTTTGTGCAGACATCACACTACTTATATAGGTTAAAGAAATCTGATTTATAAGTAATCAAAATTTAACACTGTGCTATAAAAGTATAGTCTGGATTACTTTTGCCCACTGTTATTCAAGAGATTTAAAAGAACATTTCCAATAATCTCATTTTAATATTTTAGATTGACACTTCACAACAGCTACAGCAGAGTCAAATGTTTGAGTATGAAAATGAGGGAAGAAAGGGAATTCATTTGAATTGATTATCTTTTCCAGCAATATCAGCTGCTCTATGAAATACATCAATAGCTTGCTCATTGTCCTTGTCCTACTCAAGAGACACTACTTTACAGTAAAATATGGTTTCAGCTTCAACATCAGAAAAGAGATGTGAAAATAAAAATATTGAATTATTGACATTAGCTATATTTTTCCCTTGAAACTGCTTTATCTCAAAAAGTAAGAAAGAAAATTCTGACAAAACAATTCAATTTGGTGAATTCCAGTGCTTAGAATCCTACTAGACACTGTAGTCGGAAAAAAAAAAAAAGAAAAAAGAAAGAAGGAAAAATAAGAGTAAAAAGGCTTTTTAACTGGTAACACTGTTTCTTCAAATTTGAGGCAGCTCTGACATGGGGATTGCTATGCAGAAGTGTAAGTATATGGGTGAAGTAGTTTCCACTCTATGTGTTTTGCAAGGATACTTTTAAAGATAGCAAAGTTTTTACTTTATGTAAGAATCTATCCTTTTTTAGAGCTTGAAAATCACTTCATTTCTTTGAAGTTTTAATTTCAGCTCTTAAAAGAATCCAAAGAGACACTTAAAATATTTTGAGCCTTTGTGCTTAGTTGCTATTAAAACATGTACCAAACTGGAACAAGCCCTCATAGCTTAATGTTCAGCTCTGGTGACCAGTCTGAGCTCCTTCTTGTCAGGGGTAAGTGCTTGGACATCTTAAAGACAATGGATTAACAAATTACTTTTAAAGAAATCCTGTCCTATCATATGTCTATCATTCAGCTCAAATTACTACGCATTCCAAATGGGTATAATTAAAGTGGGCAATTAATGAACATTTCTGGTCTCTAGATTCATCTCAAGTTTCTTGCTTGCCATTCAGTATTGCACAGGAATCATTATGACTAGCATTATAGTCTTCGTGGTGACTTATATTGGTGGAAATTGCTGCACTGTGTATGCCCGGGAGATACTCCTCCCCAGAAATAATGTGCCTATGGTGGCAACAGGAGGATGTAGGAAGTTAATTTCATATATTATCCACTGGAAAAAGCCATTTTAAATGAACAGATTTTAAAATGAACAGATAGAGACTACATCAGAAAATTGCTCATCTCTCCAATTCATGCTATTGAAATAGCACTTAGGGACTGATTTGTGATAATCTGGTGATTCACTGGAAAGGGCTGAAGGAACAATGTCCCCCCTGTTGACAATGATAAGCAAGAATGAGATTTCTTATTATTGCTGATGTACCTGCTGAAATTACTACTCAAGTACTTTCTGCTATTGCTATTGCTATTTTTCCTTCTGTTGTAATTAAAGTAATGTCAGAGGAACACTGCCTTCTGCTGTGTCTCAATTAAACCAGTCAGTTTCTTCACACAATTCTATCAAAGAGGGCTACAAAAGGAACAAGAGACAATATACTAACTTTATAATTTTTCAAAGTTTTTAGCACATTCACTATTTAGTGGTGGCTTTATCTCACAGAACTGCACTTGCAAATACTCATGAGAGTCATAGGTTTTGGTTTTGTCTGAGGTCACATCCTCATTACTAATTTAACTGCAGTAGGATTGCTCGATGATCCTATATATTAGACATACCTAGAATGCAAAGGTGCCAGCATGTGACCTTAGGGGTTTTTCTTCAGTGACTCAGATGAAATTCCTCTGTCTTCCAGCAGCTGATTTAACTAAAAAAAAAAATAAGCATGGAAGCACACTCCATGATCTGATCCCAAACTTCAGGTAGATTCACAGTTGTGATAGTAAATGTAGTTTGAATGTCAAGTTCAGGAGTATTAACTAGTTGCTGAGCCATATTCCCTGAAAAAAAATAAATAGGGCTTGGCTGTGACTTGGGTCCTCAGTCAAGAACACAGCCTCTTCATAGATAGACAACTGAGAGCTTGTGTCTGTAGAGGCAGGACCTATTCACATCAGCCACAAGACATGGGGAAAGGAGGCTGCACCCTAGTTCTGCACACTGAATTAAGTACTTGACTCATCAGAAGGAGTATGAAAGGTGGTTATTACTTAGAAGGACTGGGATTAAACTACTGCTATGGGATATGTGGTGCATTTTCCCCCAGAGATGTTTCTCTTAATCACACAGGTTATGTCTATATTGCTAAATAAAAGCCAGGCATGTTCACATGATTAAGCGTACTGATATAGCCTTAGCAAGTGAGATGGAATGCTCCAAAACAGGCCCAGGTAGCAAGCTAGTTGTTGAGCACTGCAGGCAGTCAGGAGACCAATTTTGATCTCAGTTTCTTGTTTGCCTCTTGTTTAGCAAAATAGAGGCTTGATAGGATTGCTGCAGTATATCCACTGCACAAGATGTTGGCTAAGGTCACAATCTTCAGACATCTGCCTTTCTGCAGCAGCTACCTCTTCTATCAATGACACAGGGCTCCCTCTTTCCCCAGACTGTTCAGAGAAGGATTGGCTTAGAATATTGGTCTAATGTTTGGGCCACACCACTTGGAAATGTGCCAGTCCTACAGAGAAGAGGAAGAAAATAACAAAAGGGAGGTGAAAACAGATGTCAGCAATATAAAGGCAGAGAAGCTATGTCCATTTCGTGTTTGGTTCTACTGATACAGCTGTTTATTTTGTCTTTATTGTCTAGTATATTTGTATCTATGTACATGCATATGTTTTATATGCAAGTAAGAGGCAGTTTCATACTGCAGTTAAAGAAAACTAACCCGTAGCTGCAGTCAAGTGCTCCCACCACTTTCCTTATACTCTTTCCTTAGGATTTGTCTCACTTGCAGTGAACCAGTTCCAAACACCAAACTAGCACAACTCTACCCTAAGTTCTGTCAACTCAGCTCCCTGAATAAATTCACCGTTGAATAGGACCCCATCATGGTGAGCATGTGCTGGAACCCAGATGGGGAGGTGCCTAACTGAGAGGCAGAAGGAGGAGCAGGACTGAGCTTTGTGTCAGCCAGCCAGCAGCTGTTGGGCAGGCTCAGCTGTGCTTCCAAACATACTCCCAGCCAAGATTTTTATTCAACAAAGATTTGTTGGACCTAACAATATCTAATATGTACATCATGACACAAGTAGAAACAAGTAACTTTTTGTGGTTTTGTTTTGTTGTTTGGTTCTGTTTGGTTGTTTGTTTTCTTTTTTCCTGTAGGGTGAATAACAATTTATTCCTTAAGACCTGATAACATGATTAATAAGTAGACTCAGATACATGGGTCAATTTGAAACTGGAGCACTTTCTACTTTCCAGTATCCACTGTTTATCCAGTCATACCTTGAATCTCCCATCAAAGTAACATCCCAGCACATACCTGCTGCTTCCTTTCCAGTGAAGGAGCCGTAAGTACATAAGCAGCAAAAAGCCTCTGTGATCTGAAATTTTTGCTTATTCTTTTAGAATGCTGCTTTCTGAGCACATTGAGAGTAAATCACCTCTATGGGCTAGATCTCTCAGAAGGTCACTACATTATTAATAGCTGATTCAATTTAGCTAGTTAGAGGAAGAACAGTTTCTGAAGTTAGATTGGATTTCAACCACCCTTCTTTGATTTATGTTATTTTTATCCTTTAGCACTAATTGCTCCCAGTGCATGGTTTGCCACACAGCTATAATTCCTGTATCTCTATAATACCAAAATGAATAGCTGCCAGGCAATGCTAATCCTTGCTACTGTCTTGCTGGAGATTTTATTGCCCCCCAGTCTTGTTTGGATCTTTCCCTGAAAAGGATTTTATCTTGATCTTGAAATTGCATTATTGCATTTCCTAGTCATGTCTTCCTGCTTTTACGATCTCCCACCATAAATGTTGCTGCTGATAATTTTACGTTGAGCACCAGCATATCATAGAATCATAGAACGCAAAAATGTCTTGAGTTAGAAAGGACCTTAAAGATCACCTGGTTCCAACCCCTTCTGCATGGTCAAGAACACCTTCCACTACAACAGGTTGCACTCAATCCTATCCAGCTTGGCCTTGAACACTTCCAGGCATGGGGCATCTACAACATCTCTGCTAGGTAGTGCAAGGTATCCTCACTGCCCAGACATATGAGGCACACTCAGCCATTCTGATTTAGGAGAGCTGCCAGCATGAGAGCTGTCCTCTACAAACATGGCTTTTTAATAATGAAATTTGTTCTACGAAGGAAGTTTTCAAAGTAAAAATAGTACCTAAGCACCAAGTCCCTTTCAAAAAGTAAAAACAATAGCAAACATATTTCTCTGTACCTTTTTCTAAGATAAAGAGTAAATAGAGTATGTCCTTCAGGTACTTCTCTCTAGATGCCATAATTATATTTCTTCTCCATAACTGAACAATATACAGAAACATTTGGCAAAAAAGCCCTAATGATACTGTGCAGTTTTCACTTATAAAGCACAGTAAGTTTTATGTCACCAGAGGATATATGGTTTCTGGTCTGAGGCTTCTTTTGACTGAACAATTTCTTCATTAATCATAGCCTTACATCATATATAATAAGTTCCTTGCACAAAGGATTTGAGTTAACATTTACAAATATCTTAAGAAATCAAGGGTAGTAATGATTTTTCTCCTGCTACTTACTGCATTCAAGAATAACTCTGGATGTTGATCTAGAGAGCAGGGGATATGGGGATTCCAAGAAAGAGTAGTAGTAATAGATTCACAGACACAAAGCAGAGAGGTAACATTAGGCACCTTTTTTTTTTCCTGGGGAAAGGGAGAAAATGATGGGAACATAGGGGGAAAAAAGATCCAATAAAGCAGTTTGAGTGCTCAGAGTGTATAAGACTTAAGGCCTGAAAGTGTAAAGGCCCTGTTGAAAATGAAAGACAAGTCTCTTAGATTTACTGTGAGGGAAAAAAAGAAGCCATGCATAATAGGCAGCTTGGATCTTTGGATTCAGCAAGTACTGAATCCAAAGATTCATTTTGCATATTTTATGATCAATGTCCCAAGACAAATAACAACACTTTAAAAAACATTTGTTAAACATTTGTTGCTTTCAGTTTTATTATATTACAGCAAGTTACTTTCCCATTGATCAATTAAATAAGCAAGACTGGAACTTGACTATATATCCCTGTGTTGGTGTACCATAAATCAAGCCCACAGTCGAATAAGTGTTTAACTATGTATTCACAAACTGTTGTCTATAAAGGAACTTACTGATCAAGTCATATTTTTATTTCTTATATGGAGAATTTGTTTCTCATCTGCTGATGACTAGCCACAGTGAACTTTATTTTCAGCCCAGTATCAGGATCAATTCTCACTTAGCAAGATCCTAAGGGGAAGCCATATAAGGAGTGGCTGAGGTCACTCGTTCTGTTCAGCCTGGCGAAGAGGAGACTGAGGGGAGACCTCATTGCAGTTACAACTTCTTAAGGGGAAAAGAAGGAGTAAGTACTGATATCTTCACTCTTGTGACCAGTGAGAGGACTTGAGGAAGTGTCCTGAAGCTGTGTCGGAGAGGTTTAGGTTGGAGATTACAAAAAGGTCCTTCACCCAGAGGGTGGTTGCGCACTGGAACAGGCTTCCCAGGGAAGTTAGCACAGCACCAAGCCTGGCAGAGTTCAAGAAGCATTTGGATGATGCTCTCAAGCACATGGGGTGAGCAGTTAGGGTGTCCTGTGCAGAACCAGCAGTTGGACTTGAAGATTCCAATGGGTTCCTTCCAACTCAACATGTTCTATGATTCTATGACACTGTAATTCTATGTTTCCATTAACTCAATTAATTCTAGCAGCTTGAGGAAACGGCTCCATACCTTGCAGAAACAGGATTCATTCTTAATGTGAATATATGCATTTCTGGCTTTGTTTATCCTATGTTTGCTTTATTTGGCCCACATTTGTGAATAGAGTGAATAGAGCCCAAGGCTGAAGAAAACTGTATATCAAGATACAAGCAGCAAACCTATTTTTACATGATAGATAGGAAAAAACTCCATGAATAGTAAGAGCTTATCTCATCTATTAAGACAAGAAAAGCCACAGGATAGGATGCCTGCCTTCTAGTGCACCCACAAGAAAAATGATCAGTTTTCCAGAATGAATTTTGTGCCCAAAACATGCCATGATATTTTCTGCAGACTTAGTAAATAGTTGGACCACAGCCTGACCACAGCGGTTCACACTCTTTCTATATTACTTATTCAAAAGCATCAGCCACCTGCAGTTTTTTGCTTGCTGGTAGGAATTTTCAGCCTAATGGGCAATCACATGTAATCTGTCTGCACTTCCTTGTAAATGTAAAGCATTGAGTTCGCTGGGCTTGTTAAGGCTATCAGGCTACTGGTGGAAGTATCTAAGACCCCCAATGTAAGTCATTACTGCCCTAGAGGGAGATATTCAGAGGCTGAGTTGATAATTTTTAAGGACAAAGCTATTTGGGATGCCAACCCTAATTTCAAAATCATATTTCTCTTCTATTGATATCCTAAGAACTATTCCTCCGATCTTCTCTAATTGGCCTTTTCAACATATTGTTCTCTTGAGAAGAAGATGGAAATCCACATTATAAGAGTGGCTCAGTGCCTGAAGGGTGACATAGGATCATTGCCATCAGTTAGTGAACCACTGTGATGAGTAAGTCATGAGAGGAAAAGGAGTTTCTAATACCAAACTTATAATGCTTAAACAAAAAGTTACGTTTGATAAAATCCAGATGATAAAATCATACGTTTGATAAAATCATCAATGACCCGAGCTTATGTATAAAGTACTTTAAAGGGAAAGTCATCACAAGTTTTCTCCTGATCTTAAAATGCCTTCTGTTGTAAAAACTTGCCTTTTAATGGGCAGATAATACAACATCAAGAAATCTGTATTCTCTTTCTTCCTTCATCCCAACCAAGTCTGGTGATGCTTCCCAGAATTTAATTTCTTAGAAACGGCAGGACTTGAACAGGTTTGGCTGGCCCCAGATGCCATTGTATGTACAGAGAACAAATCACCTTGTTACAGTGCCCTTTAAAAACAATGGAATATTCTTTACAAAGTTTGCATAAGGTCACAAGCTTAAACTCTAAAGTCAAAAATAATGTATCAATTTTAATTCATGATGCTAAAATCTTTATTGTACATCTTTCACCTCTGCTAACATATATTAACATATTAGGAATCCATAGAGGTTCTGTCTTGGGTTGAGCTGGCAAAATGCCAACTGCCCTATACAGAGTCACTCCCCCACCCCCACCCCCACCCCACCCCCACTGAGAAAAGGGAGAAAGAAAAAAAAAACCTCCAGGATTGAAACTTAAACTAGTTCTATATGATTATAGAGAAAAGAGAAAATTAAAAGAAGACTACAATATAACATGCACCTACACAAGTTAGAAATAACAAAAAATAACTCCCTATCAAACTCAAATCCCACTATTCTAGCTACAAATCACTTAAGAGAACTCGATCTCTCGAGGGACAGACCCAAGCAGGGAGAAAGACTAAGAACAAACATTTTACTCTCCTAAGATAGCATAGCAGTGAGGTGGTAGGGCCTGGTCCAGGAAAACAGCACGATATGTCTTTCCCAGACAAGCAGCCATCAGGAACTGTACTAAGCCCCTCCTATACCTGCTTTTATATCCAAGATGATGTCGGAATATGGTACTGAATACCACTGACCAGTAGAAGTCAGCTGTCAGCTAGTCCAGCCCAGCTCAAGTTAGCTGATTATCTCAGGCCTACTCTGAAAACTAAAGCCTAAATTTAGGCCTAGCTTAAACCATAACAGGTTCCTACAAGGAAGTCTAATTTAGCCAGACATGTCAGAGTCGCCACTAAGCCTGTAGCTTGACATTTTGTTGAACTGCAAATTGCATGCTCTTTTCATCAAACTCTGTCTTGCCAGAAAAGAACCACATCCACGCTCAAACAAAGTGATCTGAGAGCAGTAAAACTGTACCTATAGTGCACTTTTAAAACTGCCAAGAAAGAATTACAGACTGATTTTAAAGATTAATTTCAGGGTCTTGTCTGAGTCATTGAGGCTCTTGGTCTGGGAGGAGAATGTTCAGATCCATGTAAAGCATAAGATTTCCAAGAGGCATGAAGGACATAGATCTTTCCACCTTGCATATCTGTAATTAGTACTTCTTGGCGCAACCATCCTAGCTTATAGCAAAGGAGACACTAGCTATTTTCACCCAGGCCAATTCTTGCCAGCCTCAGTAATCTGCTGGCTTACATCTGCTTTGCAGTTTTTACTTCTGGGACTCAGATGATGACTGCTCTTTTTACAATGCAATATATTCTTCAATGGAAAACAGGGGAGGGAATGTATGAAAAAAACCAGTGTCATGCAGCAGATGGACTGTGGGGAAAACTGTTTAAGTCATCTGATTATTTTGTATGATTTTTTTGGAGGTGTGGAAGTTCTCCTTCTGCTTTACAGTACTGAACTTTGTGCATTGGCGGCATAGTAATATAGCACTGCTTGTACAGAAAAAGGGGGGTTGTGATCCCTGGTGTACCAAAACCCTGTAATTTCAGTTACTGGGCAGCTTCATATGCCCAACATGTTGTCAGATTCTAGCACATGAACAAGTTAATACATGAGTATAGGCTAGTTTAAATTTCTAAAGATATTTATTTACAGAATCCCAGGATAGGAGTTCTCCTACAAAAAGTCCAAGATTTTAATTTGCCTGTTATTGCTGTCCTTCCCAAGGACGTATCAGAAGCCAGATAAGATCATTCAACAATTTATTACAGCGCCAAGGCTTTGAATTAAGACAAATCAAAGGTAGATTTTAAATTTGAAAATAACAAGTCCTTAATATCTCTTTGGTACTTGGCAAGAGTAATATGTTGGGGTTTTTACAGTGGAGTGGGAAAGGACTGTGTACTTTTCCTGAAATCAAAATGTATCTTGTATATTCTTTCTGTTAGAAAAAATGAAATTTTTCCCTTTTAGCATCTTCATAGTCTGTTCTGATTCAGCAAGGTACCAAAATTTAAGGCTACAAATACCCTGAGATTAGCTCAGTTGGTTAGTGCCTGGTGCTAATAATGTCAAAGTTGTGGATATGATCCCTGTATGGGCCATGCACTTTAAAAGTTGGGCTTGATGATCCTTGTGGGTCCCTTCCAACTCAAAATATTCTGTGATTCTGAATAAGAATGTAGAATTAGTAGAACTGCTTGTGTCTCCCAGCTAAGGAACTTGCTTAGACATAATGATGAATTCAGCCTTAATTAGTGTCTAATCTGGTAAATCCTTCTGAAGACAAGGAAGATATCAAGTGCATCTTGGCTAGAATGTTTCAAACGCAGCAGGAATCAGGGTTCTCTTGGTCTAGCCATGAACATCTTAAGTAATTAACCAGTTTCATGACACATATCCATGTATTTATTCATTTTAAATAAGGAGAGAGACAAGACTCCTAAATTTGGAATTACCCCGACATTGCTAGTCCTACAAAATAAATTGCTAAGGAGAAGGAAACAAAGAAAACCCCTAAGACAGGAATGCAACCACATCAGCACAAAGAATGAAGTATCTTTCTTGTCAGTGATGAATTAATTTAGATCACCACATTAGGTCTTTCTACCTATCTGTTCTTGCAGATTAAACCAAGAGTAGTTCAGATTCTGTTTACTTAATGGAGGGAGTCACTGCACTTTTTAGTGAAAAGATAGTGGGGACAAGAGGAGGGGTTGACTTGTTTTTGTAAGATGAATTAATTATATTTAGACACCTTTGTATATATACTAGGAATGCAAATAGGAAATCAGAAAGATGCAGGAAATTGAATCATCTCCCTACAGAGAATTTCTACATCTGCATATGTAAGACTACTCATGGAGAGAGAAGGCAGCTCCATTAAATACAAAGAGTAGAAAAAGGGTAGATAAGGAATGTGAGTTTTGTGAACAGCCTTCTAAACAGCTTTTTAACAGGATACTAAACTATTTAGAAGTTAATAGAATTGGTTGAAAAACATACCTATTTGTTGCATGCCAGCTCAAGTCATAGCCTCCTGAAATTCTCATTGCCACATCCTCCTTTCTCATTCCTTAAACTGGTACAGAAATTGTGAGACCCCTGGAAGTTGCATGATGTATGATGCTTTTTGATTCTCTTCTACATCATTTCTCTGCTGCTGGTTTAGGTTTTTTTACTTCCAGTATTTTTAAGTACTTCCCCTGATCTGGAAAATAAGAGTCAGAAAATCACTGGAATAAAAAATTTGTTGGCAAAAATAAACGTAAGTAAATAAAGTAATGGAAAAAGACAGTGCTATGTATACTTTAAATACAGAAGAAAGCAGCTGTCTGGTGAATTTGCCTTCCTGCAGCCAAAGCCATTTAGCTTCTGTTTAAGAATAGTGGCAAATAGTAAAATAATTAATGGAAACAGATATCACTGGGGCTACTTAAGTAAGAAAAACTAATGTGGTTAAGTACTTGAGGGGATATAACATTTAATGATGGATACTTATAGGGAGTTTTATGTGTTCCAGGAACCACATTTACTGCAATTAATCCTTAGGACACCCCAGGGAGATGACGTTGTAATAAATAGTTTCCTGCTCAGTTTGCAGAAGGGGTTATAAGCAGGGGAACAAGATGTCATTGTAATATGCACAAGACTAGATGGCACTTTGGTAGGAACCGCAGGGCAAGAACTCCTGAGGTTCTGGGTTTCTGTCCTTCATGCATGTCCTCAAAAGTGGCAGAACCAAAGTGGTGTGTGAGATAAACACACACACTTATTCTGTGTGTGTGTGTCTGGGTACTCTATTCATAAGAGTGGATCTCATTCACTGAAGTCCCATAAAAAGATATCTCAAAAAACTATTGGTGTAATTTTCAGGCTGAAAATCCATAGCTTTCCTTCATGATTTTCAATGCTATGACTAGTGGAAATTTAAGTTGATGTCACAAAATAAAAACATAAACAATAGAGAGGTGGGTTGAATTTTTTTTTATTATTATTATTTCAGAAGCAGTATGGAGAGAAAAGTATTTCTTTGCTTGTATTTTGAGGATGAAACAAGAGTTGGCATAATTTGAAAATGTCTCATATTTTCCCTTGGGCTTTTAAGTATCAGTGGCTCATTTGAACAGCAGAGGTTGTAAAAGTAAAACAAAATAGAGAAAATGTGAAAAAAGCCAAAGGAAAATATAATCAGAATGGGAAGGAAAGAAATTTAGCTTATAATTTAAAATTTCTCTATTATATTTGAAACACTCTCGTTTTTTTCCCCAACAGACTCATATAAGCAAGTCTTCATCTACCTTACTGAGGTTATTGCCTTCATACAATAATTTTCTGTGCCTTCATTTAAAAGCATTTTATTGGACATCTCAATTATAGAATATTATCTTTATTACTAGCATTGAGTAGGAGTAATAGACCAACATGCTATTATAAGGACAAAAACAAAGTCATTACTCCTTCAAACAACTTACATATTCTTTTTAATGTGATGTGTAAAATGTTATAATGAGAACCATCCTGAATTGTAGTGATTTTCTTGATTAAATGGTGGCATGTACAGAAAGTTCAAAGATATTTTTTCTTGTAACTCTTAAATCTAAAATAACTTGAGTTTTAAAGCAAGATTAATAGAGAATTAATATGGACATGAACATTTTTATTCAGTGACAGTTAGTAACTGTTTTTAAACATCAGAGTTCTAGGACAAGTAAAAAGGAAGAATCTGATTTTGATACAGCTGAGTGTTCTGAATAATAAAAAATTAATTATCCTGCCATGAGTGACAGTGCCATAAGTCTATGGACTTCAGATTGTATGTTCAGAATGTTTGCAGTGATGTTGTCACAGTTTCTGCACAGGTAGGATGGATAGCAGTTGTTCTTAGGTAATATCACATATGCTCAGATATTGCTTTTTGCATTCAGCCATTCCAGCTGATAATCTATTCCTACAAGAAGAATAGCACAAAGACCAACCATACTGTGGAGACAAAAAGTAGCTCTAGAAATTCTATTATGATTTGAATTACTCAATTATAATACTTTTCTCCTAAAAAAAAAAAAAAGAAAAAAAAAGGATGAAAAAGTATTATTTTTGTTCCTGTGGGGCTATGGCCAATATGCAATTTGAATCTATTCTGTAGTTTTATGGGTAGCAGCTCTGCTTCTTTGCACTTCTATTATTTTATTGTACATCACTTTTTTATCAAGAAAACACTCATGATTTGGCCATATTGCCTCACAATTTACAATGATACATATTGCAATTACAAAGACCTTTCTCATAGAAATAGAAAGCAGGAGATTTTTTTATGTCAAATTTTTTCTTCCTAATATTTTTTTCATATATGGTCTCTGACAAAGAAGTTAATGGTAAGTAGGAAGCTATAAACCCTCTGTTTACATGAGCAATGAATCCTCATCCTAATCTAGGAAGATGAAGTTCTCTTACAGCATTAAAATAATTTGCAGAAAGAGCCTGAAGCCAGGAACAGAGTGGAAATATCTGTGTGAGGTTGCTACAAGTCTAAAGAATTAGAGGCAGATTTGGAGGGGAGGAGAAGATATACCTAACCCTTGGTAGCAAGGGATGAGAAACCATCCTGCTTACTACTAATCCCCAAGCAGCCTCACAAGAAAGGATGTAACTTCATAGCCATACTTAAGAAAACCAAGAAGAAAAATCTACTGAGAGCAATGAGAGAAACTCTCTCTAGGGCCAATATGGTTTTAAAAAAGACCAACAGAAGGCCTTACAGAAAGAACTGCAAATTAAAAAACAGCAACAAACAATAAAAAGAAGAATAGGGTAATCCACCAACACCTATCCTAGAAGAGAAGCTGAGGCAGTGAAAGAAGGAGTGTTAGCAAAATCCATCCTTAACAAGGGAACAAAGAAGACTCAAAAGAGACAAAAACTTCTGAGCAAGTGGTATACAGGACATCTGAGCTAGTTCCTGTGTCCCCACAACAGGTAATTTGGAGCATCTAGTGCTAAGACTCCTGCAAAGGGGTATTCCCAGGAACCACTGGGATTTGTATTTCACATCAAAAATATCCTGAAGAAGTGTGCAAGATGTAAGCATTGCCTTCATCAAACAGAAACTAAGGAAAACTTTTAAATCTCTCTGTTCCTTTTTGGTTTTCCCCTTTTCCCCTCCTCCCTTCCTTTCCCCCTTTTTTTCCCTTTTTTTTTTTGAGAGGAGTTCTTTGGATCCCAGCACTAATTCATCTTGGAGAAGGGGAAAAAGTTTGCTAAGTGTCAGAGCTATGATTCTTTCTTTGCAAATATATTTGCTCCAGACTTCTTGTATCTCCAAGACAAATTAAATTCCTAAATAACATGCTTAGGGGTGGTGTTAGCTGTACTTCTGAGCCTCCACTCATGGAGCATAAGAAAAACATAAGGAAGTATAAGGTCAGCAGGAGGAGGCTTGGGAGAGGGCTCCTAGTCCTCCTATGTATCGGCTGGGCCCAGCACTCCACACTCACTGCCATTTGTTTCTGCAGCACTTCACAGATATGTAATTCCTTATCCTGCAGGTGACAGATATCTTTGGTATTATTACTGCTCTGTGGGCAATAAATCTCCACTCAAATATAAGCCTAGGTCATACCATATGACAACTTCTTTACTTATTTGCATCACTGTAAGGCAGCCTGGCAATTATACAGAAAGTACGTTTCCATGGCAACACAGGGAAACTGCAGCATCTATAAAAAATATAAGACTGCAGAATTACTTAACATTTTGTTCTCCAAAGTCTTCAGTATTCTGAGCTTAAATTTTGAACAAAAAATCATAACAAATGGTGCCTATTTCATAAATAGTGCTTCCTACGCCTTTTAGAAGTAATTGTTTCTTTTCATCAAAGCATTTTATATTTTCATCTTTGTTGAATTATTGAGTTTAATAAGTAAAATATTCCTCTATCCCCTGTTTAGATTTTTTTTTTGCAAAAATACCACTTGATTATTAGTCAAGTCAAATACAGTAATTACTTCAGCACAGTTAATACGTAAGTCCCCTCACACACCTCCCACACAAATGATTGCAGACAGCTCTGACAGCTCCTGAGTCCTGATAAGCTCTGGAACAGCACAAAAGAATAGCTGATATTTTATTCTGCATAGGAAGGGAAGAGCCAAGCAGTCAGAAGCATGAAATGGGGCACAAAGAGGTGAAAGGAATACAACCATCCAATGCCCAGGTCATGGACTGGTATCCACCAATTCAAGATGTAAAACACCCTGGCTTCTAGCATAAATCACAAGGCTCCTTCTGGCTTAGTTCCTAATTCAAAACTGAGGCTCAGATAATCAAATATGGCTTTGTCACCCAGGTCCCACAAGGTGCACTGGTTTTGAGTGTCACTCTATTCTATTACTTCACCTCACAAACACAGACAATGCATGGAAAGGCAAAAGCTGTTTAGTGGCCTAAGGATATTCATTGTGTGCCTCTCTGAGCAGAAGTAACTATAAGCAAACATGAAGCAGTTATGGGTTTATGACTCCTTTCTTCAAACAGAAGGCAGATAGAGTTGCTCATGAGACACAGATAGAAAAATTTAGAGAAGCCCATTAATGCATGACTAATGCTCTACACTGAGGTAAATGCTCTGGCTTCAGTTTTTTTCTAAAAGATTCAACACTGCTAGCAGGCTACTTTAAAGTCTGATTTTTAAAAACACACCATCCGTCCATTCACTGTCACAGTCAATAGAAAAACACACACTGAGTTCTGAAGATCAGATTTTGAAAAAGTCTTACTGTGCAGTGTCTCTGATCTACATTCCATGCTCATTAACCTACATCTTTCAGCTGAAAACAGACCTTAGTTCCTTATCAAGAAGCTTAATTATGTTACCTATATTGCATTTATGAAATAAATGATAAAGTCCAGTCTCAAGTCTTTGTTAACACCATTAGCCAATAAGAGCCGGTCGGGAACAGAAACTATGAAAATGTCCAAAGCATTTGCACAAATAAAACACAAAATTCAACGACTATGGCCTACCCAGAATTATCCATTGCCTTACTACATACAATAAATATGCAACCAAAAATTCAAAATAGTTCAACTGTTTATATAAAATTCTAGAGCTTGAGGCCAACAATACAACAGGACATAAAGTAGTAGATCAGCAAAAACACCCAAATAAAAGCAGCAAAGATATGCAGATTTTTATTCGAACAATAATCTTGATGAACAAGAACCAGAATGCCAGGCACAGTAAAAAGCAGAAGCAGCAAGAGGGAGAAAGGTAACACAAGTTGATACTTGATATTGTCACCGAGTCTACTGATCTGTCAACTGGAGCAACAAGATCAGACCTGTGAAAAGAAAATGGTAAACATGAAGCAGCAACTCAATCATTAAGAAGCAACAGCCAACTAATGGGAAAAGACATCCAGCTACCAGGAAGCCAACTACTTGAATAAAAATACAACAAATGAAAGATGACCACCTGGCACCACTAAGAGGAAAAAAACAGCCAGCTTCACACACAACAAAATTACATGAATTGAATAGAAAAAGTAGGAAGAAGGGAAGCCTGAAGATAAAGCTGCAAGAAGGTCTTGGTCACTGCAGACATTATTTGAAATTAATTCAATTTTGTCTGTAGTTGTAACACAGCATTCACAATGAAATCAACTGATTTCCAAGTGCTAAAAAGTCTGTATTTCTTCTGGAGAAAATGAGGTATCATCATAGGGATGGGATTACTTATTACCTCTGACTGCTTACCCATTTCTGTTTGTAAAAATGCTTAATTTCTATTCATGGGATAGGATTGCTTTCATACCACAGCAGTATTTCCCATCATGCCAAGCCCCAAATACAACCAACGTGTCTGACTAAAGAGACAAAGTATGACACAGTAACATCATCAGGGGACTTTGAGAAGTCAAGCTGGTTCAATTCCCTGCTCTGTCACACACTTCTGGTGTAAACTTTGATAAGCCACGTCAGGCAAGTCAGTATACCACGGTTCATAGAGCCCTGGCATGGCTTTCCACAGGCCTCTGCGGTGATCCACAAGCTTGCATGGGGACACCTACCTGCTCCTGTGGTCACACTGGAAGCCTTCCTAGTTGTAAAATGAAGATAACAAACTTCCACATCCTATAAAGATGTGGATATAAGATATAAGTGGTAAAGAGCTAGTGAAATATTAGATCTGCATACCCTCTTTATTCACAGAGCACAAACTTGTCAAAAATCTAGTGGATATAGGCTGAAAGGAATATACAGCCACCTCTATAGAAAACATATGGCTGAATTCAATCTTGGTGTAAACAAAAATATTCTAAGTTTCACACAATTTCATTTCCTTCTTTTTATTTCACACTTTTCCCAATAGCTGCAAACTATCGTCAAAGCCCATCACAGACGAAGTCATTTCTGAAGCCAAGCTATGCATTTTTTAACACCATTTTATCTTTTTCCATATGCCACCTCATCTATTTCTGTTGCTCTTCTTCACCTGTAAGCCAATTATGTGTCTGGTAATTCATTCTCCAGTAAAGCCTGATTCATCTGTAACCACATAAGGACAGATTTCGTGATGAAATCCTTAAGCAAGATGGTTTGGAAGAGGGAAATTTCAGTTTCCCCTAAAGACATTTTTCCAAGGCATTCAACTACTAGGAAAAAACCTTCTTAAATCCTGTGAATTTAACATAATAAATAATACAATGTGTAAGGCCAAAATTGCAAAATACAGAAGTTGTTTCTGGACTGGTTTTATTTCATTCCATATTACCCTGTGCAGTTTACTCCTTTTTAAGGACACTCTTGAGAGGCATAAGTTGTATTTTGCCATGTCTACAGTAATTACAAATTATTTCACCCATTTTAACAGACATCTTTCCACATTGCCACTCTCATATTTTTTTTTGCCTGCATATCCAGTCTTTCTACTCTAAATCAGTGTTTTCTCTACCATTTACTCTGAGTGTTTGGAACTCGTGACTACACTTTACCATTACCCTAGGCTGCTAAACTATTAGTGTCTAAAACAGGTCATTAAATATCTACATTGTTTGACATATTGTTATTTTTAATACATCTGGTAGTCTTTCAGCCCTTTTTTTGGAACATGCAGTACTATTTTTTTCAAATAAATGTGAATAAATTTTTGTCAGCTGATTTCATAGGATGTTATAAAACTGAAATCAAATCCAATGCTGCAGTCTGTACAACCACTGATTTTCTATTGTGCTTTCAATAAAAAGAACAATTCAAAAAATGCCAGATAAAAAACCCTCAACTTTTGTAAGAATTGTAATACTTCTTGCTCAAAATGGTCTTGTATGTTTAGAGATACATTTTTCCATACAATTCTACTATGCTTCTTGAATCAGAATTTAAACGTATGGAAACCCTGTAACTATCTCACCTCCTCTACCCCTTTCCTCCCTTCTCCCAACTCACTAATCAGTACAATAAGGGATGTTTTCTCCCATTTTTCTGCAAGTGGCAGGTTAAGTGTCCCACCAAAAGTGAATGCCATAAACTCTGCAGAGCAGCAACTCCCCTAGGCTCTGCTACTTGAAGCGTTTCCTTGCTTGCTCCCTTGTCCTCCCCTGAAGTCATTTCTGTATGACCTGATCTTTTTCCTAGTTTGTGTGTGCACATATGACAAAGAAATTTTACGGAGAATCTCAATCTTTGCCATTTCAATTCATAATTAATTCATTCCTCTTCATTTATTAATGAACTAATTTCTTCCTAAGGTTAAAGTTACTCAAAAAGGAATAAGGCAGATCTTTTACAGTGTATTAAGGTCTCCCATACATCACTAAAGAGATCTGTCTTGATGGCCTGCTTCCCAGAAGAGTCCACACATCACAGCAAAGAATAACAGAAACTGAATGTTTAGGAAAGCTGGGACCTGAAATCTGTTTTGGATTTGTTTGCACTTCTTATTTCTAAGCCGTGTAAATCTGATTAGACTCTTTGGAGAGAAAAATGAAAAAAAAAAAAAACAAACCCTTACCCATTACTCTATAATCATCCTCAGAGAAAATCTTTTTCACAGCTTTTGAAAATATGCCTCCCCACCTTTACATCTGTGGCTAGTATTTATTTTCTGAGGACCAGGAAAGTTATCATTTGCATTTGTATACAAAATATTTTGTTATGATCATTATCGTTCTGGAATTGGAAGCTCAGGATTTCAGAGGTCTCAGTCAGGATTTATAAAGGCAAAGCAGACTGCGTGTCCCAGTGCAACTTTTCCCATGTTGGAACAGCAGAGTTGTGCAGGTTTGCCTCACAATTTACATACATAAATTTACCCTTATATCTAGTCTCATTGTTACAGTGAGCTATTTGCCACTTCCTATAGGCAATATATTCAAGGTGAAGGGAAGTGTGGGTAAGTGAAGATAATCTGTCCGTACTACTTGCAGAGTTTTTGAATATTAAATGGCACGAGCCACATCTGCTGTATCATGCATGCCTCCTGTTCTCCCTATCCTCTTGTGATTGCATGTTACACACTGGTTTCAGATTAGGCTCACTCTCCTTTCTCCTCATCTCTCTGTTCTTTTAGAAAATAGGTCTTTAGCTCATTCAAGTATGTGATATGCATATTTCTAAAACAAAAAATAAGGTCAACCAAGGTCACCAATTACTGATGGAGCCTATTCTAAAATTATACAGCCCAGATGTGAATTTTTTTTTCTTTTTTAATCAAATGTAGGACAAGAGTAAAGAGTACTTGAATTGACACATTAATATAGGAGGCAGACTATGTGAAGAAGGATTTAGAGTTATAATCAAAGCCTGCTGCATAAGAGCAGACTGTTGAAGCTATAGTCAGTGGAGTATGATTCAAGTCACCATCCATCTTTTGATTTCTTTCATTACTTTGTTACTGAAGGCTTATATTGTATTTCTATACACAGATATACACAAGCTGTAAGGGAGAGACCACAGTCACTGCTGGCAAGGAAACAAGTTACTGAGTGCTGTAACTCACATTTTAAATTAAATTATATTAGGGTTTGAGGAAATTCATACTTATAATTGTTAATGAGTTCTTATTTGTATATACTTAGAGAGGAAATCATTAATTGTGTGTGGTGGTCTGTATTAAGAGGCTTACTTTAACTGCTGGCAAAGTAACAACTTTATTAACAACTGAACTACAAGTAGCAAGCAAGTAAGCCCAGAGGCCCAAAAGCCCAAAGAGCTCTCTTTAACAGAAGCTTTAACTCCTTTTAATCTCTGTCTACTGTTCATGTGCACATAAATAGAATAATTTTTAATTGGCTAAGAGTCTTTGTTCACAAGCTTTGGCTCAAGTCCTGATTGGTGGCTGATAATCTCTCCCCATGTTAGTAGTTCTCAAAGCAAATCTTGTTCTTTTTCAGGTGTTTTTCCTCTTCTCTGCTTTCTCACGCCAGAGCTAAATCCACTCAAGGCTGAGGCCAAGGCCTTCAGCAGCCCAGACTTCATCAATTGTGCTGATATGTTTGAGGGAAACACTTATTCGACTAGTATTGAACTGAAGGAAGTTATAAGAAATAAATTTCTGAAGAATATGTGGCTATACCTGTATAAATATCAAACACACAAAATTTCAGTAACTTGCTTCACACAATTTTCAATAGTTTTTGAGGAACCAAGAGACCAAAACCTAGCATATTTTGTTAGTTTCCATGAAATTACTGCTATAGACTGCACTTGAATTGTCTGCCTTCTCACAGTTGCTGTCCAGAAAGAAAACAACCATAATTCCCTTTCCTCCTATTGTTCATGTCATACTCAAATGCAGCCATCTTGTACTCCTCTGCTGAGGTCCCTCAACTTTTGTGCCATTGTTGCAACTAATTCAGACCTACTATTTTAGCTTATATTTTAGGACAAGCTGAGATAAGGGCCTGGAAATATCCACCAGACCGAGGTTCTTTAGGCCTAGCAGCAAAACTGAAAGAAAAAGTTAACTCCTTATGGCTCTTCTGAGGGCTTCAGAAAGCAGCCAAGGGACAGCATTTGTGTACCACACATCACTAGGGCGGTGGCACCATTTTCCTGCCAAGTACTGTTTGTTACCAGAACAAAGTCCAATTACATGGTCATTAATCAAATTCCATTTTTCCTAGATGGAAAGATCTGCACCTGAATCTAAGAGTAGTGCCTTATCAGTTCTTTCTGTAACATCTGTTTTTCTTCCATATATCAATTAAAGAGATTCAGTAGAGATTACTGAAAATGTTACCAGTTTATGTGAAAACATTAAATGTGAAAATAAGAAGTGTTGGCAGTTCAAGTGATAAGTGGAACAAGTCAGTATTCCAAGTTTTCCACATATAAATCATTCATCACATGTATCTAATTAAGGCACTATAGATGAAGACATTATGATTTATTTCCTCTTCTGTTCTCATGGTAAGGCTACTATAGTCAGGGAATGCATCATCTCTGCTTGAACCATTTCTGGAATTACATGCATGCTGTATAATGAGGATAAAACGTCATGTCGTATTTTGACAATGGCATTTAAAATGGTCTATTTATGGCTTCACAGTTCAAGGGCATTTACAGGGATCATTACCTTCACTTATTCTGCCAATTCTTTCAATAGTTTGACATAGTCAACTAATAAGATTTTAGAAAGTATTAAAGCACAATTTGCCTTAGTTTAAAATAGATGCCCACTTAGATATTGTTGAATTTCAAACTAGAAAAAAGCCTACATGTTATATGATTTATAGAATCATAGAATATGTTGAGTTGGAAGTGACTCATAGGATCATCGAGTCCAACCCTTAGCCCTGCACAGGACCATCCCCACGAGTCACATTGTGTGCTCAAGAGTGTCATCCAAATGCTTCTGGAACTCTGTCAGGCTTGGTGTTGTGACCACTTCCCTGAGGTGTCTCTTCCAGTGTCCAACCATCCTCTGGGTGAAAAACCTTTTCTTAATGTAAAACCTAAACCTCCCCTGACTCAGCTCATGCCATTTTTTCCAGTCCTGCCACTGGTCATAAGACTGAAGAGATCTGTACCTGTCCCTCTGCTTCCCCTCTGAAAGATATTGAAGACCACAATGAGGCCCTTCCCTTAGTCTCCTCCTTTCCAGGCTGAATACCAACTGACCTCAGCTGTCCCTCATAAGGTTTTCCCTTCAGACCCTTCACCATCCTCGTGGACCTCCTTTTGATGCTCTCTAATAGTTTAATGTCTTACTTGTACTGCAGTGCCCAAAACTGCACACAGTATTCAAAGTGAGGCCACCCCAGTGCAGAGTAGAGTGAGACAATCCCCTCCCTTGACTGGCTGGTGATGCTGTGCCTGATGCCCCCCAGGAAACAGTTGGCCCTCCTGGCTGCCGGGGCACTGCACATATTCAATTTGCCATCAATCAAGACCCCCAGGTCCTTTTCCACATCACTGTTCTCCAGCCTCTCATTCCCCAGTCTATACACACAACCAGGGTTACCCCATCCCAGGTTCAGAATCCAGCACTTCCCCTTATTAAACTTCATATGGTTGGTGATTGCCCCTCTCTCTGATTTGTCAAGGTCTCTCTGCAGGGTCTCTTTGCCCTTGAGGGAGTTGACGGCTCATCTCAGTCTAGTTTTGTTGGCAAATTTGTTTAGTATTCCTTTGAACTATGTGTCCAAGTCATTTATAAAGATTTTGAAGAGTACAGGGCCAAGACAGAGTCCTGTGGAACCCCACTAGTGACAGGTCACCAGTTTGATGTCACCCCATTTACTGTAACTGTTCTCAACCTGTGAGTCAATTGCTCACCCGTTGTGTAACATTATATTATCCAGCTGTGCTGGCCATTTTTTCCAGAATGATACTGTGTGAGACAATATCAAAGGCTTTGCTGAAGTCCAAAAAGATTACATCAACTGGGTTCCCTTGATCAGCTGGGTGGGTTACTCTGGAAATCAGGTTCAACACGCAAGGCTTCCTCCTTATGAAGGTGTATTGGCTGTGACTGACGATAGTGTTGTTCCCTAGGTGTTTTTCAGTTCCTCACAGAGTAATCTTTTCTGTGATTTTACCAGGCACTGAATTGAGACTGACAGACCTGTAGTTCCTTGGGTTGTCCTCCTTGCCCTTCTTGAAAACTGGGAGGTTAGCCAGTTATATTGTAAAACACAAGAGTGTATAATTAACCAAGAATTTTAAGCAGGTGTTTTTAAAGAGATTCTTACATTCCTCGAATAATTATTAAATCTGTATGAAAAATGGTTCTTCTAAGTTTGTATCTTTATGCAAAACACATGTTCCTTATAATTTTAAGCTCAATTTAAAAAAAAAGTTGTTGTTGAAAAGAGCATATTTTTTAAAATAATGACTAGAAAAAGATACTTAGGAACAAGCTGTTATATTCCACTACATGTGGGAAGATGGGTCTAAATCTCTTGGACATTTTTCAGCCAACAATATGTCAAGTACTTATTATGTTATGTGCTTTATTTCATCTGAATAGCAGGAAAATTCTTACTGATTAAACTTCATTTACTATGCATGGCCATTGGCAAATTTAAAGAATAGATTTATTAGAGAGTTTTTCTGTTCCCTCTAGGGACAAGTTTTCCCTCTCTTTTCAGAAAGATGTGCAGAGCTTCCTAATACAAGTATTAACCCCTTAGCATCTACAATAGTGATATATTTTCCTACTTCTCTCCTAATAAAAATTATTCAGGTATTGAGTACTTCAATTATTACTTCTTAGTACTAATGACTCTATGCAAGTGAGCTAAGACTGAATTATTAGACTATCATTCCAACAGTGAAACTGTACAGCACAATGATGTGAATTTTATTTTTAACTGCATATGTCCAGAAGAAATCCCTTATTTGCCTACAGATGGCCAATAGAAACAAGTGATTAACCCAGTTTTTTAAAGATATGCATATTTTTCAGTAAGTATTAGCAAGTAAGACATATGAAGACCAACTATTTGTATTTGAATGTAATTACAGGCACTGGATACACTTTGGTTACCACCTCTCCAGCAAAGTCAGGCAGAGAAGTGCTGTACTGTTAAAGTCGTCCCATCTTCTAATATGTTCACCACATGAGCTTAGAAAATCTCAGTTTAAGTCCAGGGTGGTTTCTTGCTACACTTGTCAAAGGTACCTCACATCCTAATGGTGGTGATATTTACCCTTGCCAGGTTCTCAAGGGACTTCAAAGCACTGATCATTATCCATTTCAAAAGGAAATGGTTGGGTCTTTCAGAAATACTTATCATTTTTATCTGGCAATGTTCATCCCAGAATCCCAGTGCTGATTCTGGGATGAACATTGCCAGAATTACTGGCAATGTAGTCACTACTGAGACACTACTGAACATAGCATAGTGCTTTTTTTAGTGCATGAAGGTATGGACAAACGAGTCAAATCCATCACACAGGGGTTTTCTTATAAAAAGGCCAGAGAATCTTTCTTCTATTCTAGTCAGAAGACCAGAGTTCTGGTGACTGCCATAGGTAGTTTTTATAATTACAATAACTGATAATAAATGACAACTCCTTTGTTCCTTTTGCAATGCCAGCTACTAAAACAAGTCTCCTTTCTCTTTGAGCAGATTTTGAAAGTGGGATCCAGAGCCATGTGTTCAGCATCCCTATGGGAATTGGAGGATTTCTAAGCCTACTGTGCTCAGGAGCAAAGGGCAGAAGGGTGAGTGCCTAAACAGGCTGAGGAAAAGAGGCTCTTGCCGAGTCTCTAGTCTTAAATGACAGTGTGGGATTTTAGTGATATTGGTGAGAAATCAAGCATCAGGAAACAAAAACGTTTAATAGAATAGGAAAAATGTATTCCAGCCCTGGATGTACTCTGATTTTTCCTTACTTTGAACGCTTTTCCTGACCATCCTGAAACTTCCCTTTCTACTCTGCTGTTTGGCTCACTCTGCTCTCTCCTCACTCCTTGCAGTAACCAGTTGCTCTGTTGGTGAAAGATAATTTCATTTTATATTGGTACAATGCCCCAAATGGAAAGCTACAGAAGCTTTTGCTGGGCATGGTTTTGCAGAGAGTTTTGAACCCCAGTATTTGTATGCACTCTATGTTTTCCTCTTTCCTCTCAACCAACCCCAAATCAGAAGAAGAAAATATTTGGGGGGGGG
>VWZD01008862.1:1160687-1277702 GCA_013396695.1 Sakesphorus luctuosus | reverse complement strand
GGGGGGGGGGGGTTAAACCCTATAAATTAATTTCAAGCGGTTTGGGTCCCCACTGGCAACTACTGTAATGGACTCTGCAGTGAGTAGTTCAAGGGAGTCAAGGTGATTGACAGCTCTGTCTGGGCTAATAACCACTGAAGCTGAGCCATTTTTTTTTCTACAGCTGAAGTACACCAACAGAAGCTTAAAGGAGCAACACAAACTTCTGCTTTTTCTCCACTTTAAAAATATTTATGTTATTACCTGTTTAGAGCCCTCCAGGGCACTTCTCTGCTTTCTAGCCAGACTTTGGTGATATGTCATAGTCTGTACAGTGAGGCATATGTCATCCTTGCAACAGACTTCCTCACCTTTCTGTTCCTTTTATGTCATCTACCAAAAAAAAAAAAAAAGAAATACAAATAAGATATGATATTGAAAAAAACTCAGAAGGACTTTGCTCTGACTCAAGAGCAGTTCCCAAGATCTGAAGAGCATTTTTAAAAATACAAAGGGAACTGTTCTCTGTTCCAAAACCTAGGTGTATTTTCACACAGTCCCTGACTTGGTCATGTAATAGTCAGTAAGTTGATTCAATAGCCCTCAGCAATTTAAAAATATCATACCAGTTAAGTTAGCTTAAACACTGACAATACATTAAAATAATATATTACACACTTCAGAAAATACAAAGTTATTTAAGTCTAAAACAGACTATATATTCTGTTATAATATAGTTTATTAAGAAATAGCTGACTCCTTTTTTTCTTTAAAATAAGCCCTGGGCCGAAAAATCTATTCTTCGCCCATGCAGTTTTTCTACACTTTTTCCCCTCAACAACAATAATCCTTCTCCCACCAGTGTGTATTTTCCTTAATGCAAAGAGTCTCACTGAGAAGTAGTGCGCTGACATCTTTGGTGGAATTTGGTGCTCAGCTCATGCAGTACTCAGATGTGCTATGAATAGTGTACACACAAGTCACCTCTTAATTTTCTCATTCCAGTACTGCAAATCAGCAACATTCTGAACAGATTTTTGCAAGTGTTTATCACAGAAAAAAATAATTTAGTTAATTTTACGTGAACTCTAGTACTGTTTTATTATCACATCAACACAAATTTCTCTTCCTAAACTTATGGGATCATGTTCTTCATTCTATCACAAAAGACTAACCTTAAAAGTTAGTATTTTTTCATTATTTACTTCAGCACAGCTGTGCTCCAGCTACATTAGCGTTCAAAGTACAGCCAGCCAGCCAGCTGTGCAACTGCTCTGTCAGCAACACAGAATCTTTTAGACTCCAAACAATAAAACGTTTAAAGATGTGTCAAACTCTTCAGTGGTAAACAGAATACTGAACGGGAACAACTGTTTGCTGGTTAATGATGGGTGACAGATATAATTTCCTCCTCATGAAAACAGATGAATTTTTTAGGACTTGCATTGTCATAGCACTGCATCCTAATTTGCAGCACACAACACTGCCAGAAAAAAAGACTCCTATAAAAAAGATGCAACATAACTGGGCTGAATTCCATAGGCCTTTGTCAGGCAAAAGCCATCACTCAATTGAAGAGCACAGAATTTGGCACACAGACACCTTGAGCATTTGTCTCATATAGGATGATATATGGTTTTCTAAAGTATGAAAATTTGAAACTACACAATTTAATTTCATCTTCCCATTTTATAAACAAGTACAAGTATGAATGTTTATAACCCTTCTATAATTCCCACTTCTAATGCAACTGTAAATATTATGAAGAGACATATAAAAGTTAAAGACTTTTTGGGCTTCTGTTTACCATCTGTCTGCAATGATATCTTGGGGCAATGCATGAAACAGGTTAATTATGCATTGCAAAAAAATTGCATATATTTTTTACTCAGCTTCATGTTCAACTGATTGAATGTTCTCTTGCTGTCAGCTTCTAGGAACTGTGAACGTGACTGACTAAAAGAGACCCCATGAAATCATCTATATTAATCTGCTTCTCAGAGGCAGATAAATACCACTTACAGTCAACTAGAATGACTCTCTAGTCTGTGAATTTCAGTTTTAAGTTGTACGTGAACAAACAATACCTGACAATTTTTTTTTCTGAAAAATTGAAAGTCTTTAATTCTGTAAGGAATAAATATTGCCTATTAAGTTTAAATTGTGAAAGGGGGGCATTACAGAAAATAACCAGTTTCACTTATCCTTACAACACCAACAGTGCCACTCCACGATTCCTGAGTAACATTAAGCGTAATGTCAAGGTTCTGATTTTGAAATCTTCATAGTCATTACTACAATTCTTTCCAAGGGATAAATTACAGCTATTTGTAGAGACATACAGATTTTTTTTTCCTGCCTTTTCTACAAAAGAATGCCAGAAGGATGGACCTGACTTCAAGAAAAGTAAAAAATCTTCACAGAAAAATCTCTGATGAGAAATCAGATAAGGCAAAAAGACTATGAGCTTAAGCATAGCCCCATTTCAATATTCAAATGGCCCTTGCATCCAAAATTATTTGCTGGGTGTAAGTCTGCTCAGCATCAGGGAGATGCTAAATTTTCTTCCTCATCCAACAAGATGAACAAGCCCTGAGATACCAGGAAAGGTTGAGTTAACTTTCCTACATATTTGTACAGAAGAAAGCTCCTACAGGAGCAAGTTTCATAATCTGGAGCCATTTACTAAGTCAGACTGATACAACATACCCAGGACTTTATCTTCATGATGGATAGCTCCGTCACTCAGAGCATTTCCAGACTTTCATTATCAAATCTATTGTGCCCTCCAACAGCCTCTCTGAGCAATGCAGGGAATATTGTGCAGAGCAGTCCCTTCTGACTAAATTCATTGCTACCTAGTCTCTGATGATGTATACACATTCTTATATTTCATTCTTGAGTTTTCCAGTGAACTTATGAATTCAATTTGTAGGTGATGGCCATAAACAAAATGTTGGATTATATATAAGGATGAAGAGAATATAAAAATCCAAGTATTTTGGTTAAAGTTTGGAGATACTGCTGCAGCTTTTCTAGGAAAATTTGTGTGCTTTGTCTGTAGCTGTCCTTTGTAGGTCAGTCTCTCCTCCTGGGGAAAGCACCTATTTTCATACAAAAGTTCTGTTTAGTGAAAAAGCACTTCTGCAGGGGTCATGCTCGGGTGTAATTTTCCATCAACCACAATACTAGGACAACAACTGAGCCTGAAATTTAAATTCCTGTTAGCATGTACATTTAATAGTCTGATCTTTTTCATTCTGCTCTCTAAACCTCTTTTACATGAAATTATGTGTCTCAAGGATATAGCTGAAGCAGGGGAGCATAGAGTAAGAATCATTTACAGTCAAGGCTAAACCAGTCTTTATTCATTAAAGGTGTGTTTTGGCAGCTGTTACAGTCTATCAGGAGAAAAACCCTGCAAACTAAACAGGGTACAATACCCCAGCACAAAAATAAGACTCATTTGTTTGAGCCCTACCTCTGCATCTCCAAAATTTAATCATACTCTTAATGTTAGTTTGGCATATTTTTCCTCTGGATTCTTTTTTCGATGTTTAAAAACAGAGAAGATGAATAAGCATGTAAACATAAATTTTATTTAAAACTAAATCCACTGGTTAATAGTACCAGGCATTCTTTCGATGTAGCTCAGTACAGCAAAGATCCAGTTTTCCCCTAAGTGCGCCTGAGTTTCACAGAAGTATCCATTTTGTCAAATGTGAGCTCTTCTCATGAAAACAATCACTTTGCAAAATGGGCTCCGCTTGTCTAAGAGCCCCAAAATCAGGTTTATACCACTTGTATCATTGTATCAGGACTTTAATCATACAGGCTTCTGAATCAAACATTACTAAAGCAGTTCTTGTACTAAGATAACAAGACAGTACCCTTCCCACCAACCTCACATGCAGTAGTACTGATGTCATAAAAGATGAATTTATGCAGTATTTAAAAAATATATAATAAATAAATAATTAAGCAAAAATACTATTTATTACCCAAGCCACTTAAGCACCAAGTATGCTGTGTATTTCACAGACAAAAAATTTATTTCAGACAAGTCCTAACTTCCCTTCCTTATTAAATATCTTCAAAAAAGATTAAAAAATTTATTTCTTTCTCTCCTGGTTAGAGTATACATCTTTATGGAGCGTCTCCAACTCCCTGGACAGTGTTTGTACACCTGACAGCTCCAGCCACACACTGAGACTCAGCAGAGGACAGGGCTTGCTGTCACAACATGGTTTAGACTCTCAGATTCAAATTAGGTGGGACTTTTGGATTTAGTAATTAACTGCCCTGTGACCCAGGAATACAAATTCATGCATCAATCAATTAGAGTTTATGTAGTCAAGCTTTTATCCCTAGCTGTACCTAAATTAAAATATATCTGAAGCAGGCACGCAAGGTGAAGTAGCTTGTACACAACGAGCAGACTTATTTTTACAAAACAATCACACCACATAAAGATCAGTTGCACAATTTAATAAGTCAAATACCACCTTCAACAGGAAACAATAATAAATTTAACATATGTTACTGAGTATTGAGAAAGTAATGAGAATGGACAATATTTTGTTATAATGACAAGCCCATTTTTAATACAACTTTCTTAACTGGAACAATGTCTCAATAGCAGTAATTGACGTGAAGTCATTCTGAGGTAGCTTTCCATCCTGTGCCAAATGAGGTGCATAAACACTCATGGAGTGTTTCTATGCATTCTTCAAGCCACAGTAACTTTTACAGAACTACCTAGAATCCAGGCACTCAGAAGAGTTAATCCAAAGACTCTAGCAATAAGACTGTCTGGTTGCTCTTATTTCATACTAGATTGAGGAAAAGAAAAAACATACCACCATGATTCATGTTTTCTTCTCTTCCATTAGATCACCACTTTTCCTATTCTTTTTTGTCTCTCAGGCAATAAATACTTCCAAGTATCCTCCTTCCCACACACTACAGCTAAGTTAAAGACTGAGGCCTCAGGATCAAAGATGATTCAATACTGGTTTTTTTCCTACAAAATGACGAAAACCCCAAAGTAATTTGTTCCAGGAAGTCACTCTTCTTTGCTCTCTAAGAATATTAACAGGAGTATTTGAAAGAGTATCCTTTCTTACCAACAGCAATTTTGGTATAGTTATCTATGCAGCAATCTCTTGCAATAGTGAGGAGGGTAATCAGGAAGAATGAAATGGGGATAGAAAGCAGCCAACTAATAAAAAGATAAGTGACTAAACAAAAGACAGAAAGAAAACTCCAATTTCATCCTATATTTACAATGCTTAAACAAAGAGAAAGTAACTACATTATCTATATTTAGAGTCTGGTCTTCATATCACTGCTGATCTACAGCTTACTAAACAACAAATGTACACATTTTTCATTTCTTTATGACTTTCATGGTAGGATACAAGTAAATCTAAAGTTTCACAGTGATGCATGTGTTTAAAACTTGGGTAACCACAGTCATGCATCATTGTAATTTCCTGCAGATACACCTATACAGAGTCCTGTCACTTGATTTATGCAGAATTTTTACACTTCTTAAATGAATACATAAACTGATTTTTTACAGACAGTAAACAAGACACCAATGTCCAATGTAAGAAAAAAATGAAACATCCAAAAGTCATCTATAGAAGCCCCACTACCTCTATTTTCAAGACTAAGCTCCTGCCAGCCAAACCTAGGGAACACAGCCTTTTTAACTTACCCTATCATCTGACCAAATTCTGAATGTCCAAATTAATTAATTAATCAATTAATCAATCAATCAATTGGTGTAAATTCCTTCAGACCTTCCTAGGGAATGAGCTGATTTTGGAGATTCAGCTAAAGCAGGTGATTCAATTCTACTGACTGTTTACATAGAATTATAGAATGGTTTGAGTTGGAAGGGACCTTAAAGATCATCCAGTTCCAACCTCCCTGCCATGGGCAGGGACACCTTCCACTAGACCAGGTTGCTCAGAACCTCATCCAACCTGGCCTTGAACATTTCCACTCTTCCACGACTTCTCTGGGAAAACTGTTCGTGTGCCTCATTATCCTTTGGGTAAAACATTTCTTCCAAATAGCTAATCTAAATCTTCCCTCCTTCAGTTTGATGCATTCCATCTTGTCCTGTCACTACATGCCTTTCTGAAAATCCCTTTCCATGTTTCTTGTAGGCTCTTCTAGGTACTGGAAGGCCACAATTAGGTCACCCCAAAGTCTTCTGTTCTCCAGGCTGAACAATCTCAATTATCTCAGCCTTTGCTTACAGGGGAGGTGCTCCATCCGTCTAAACATTTTGGTGGCCCACTTCTGGAGTCATTCCAATAGACTGATGCCTTGGGGCTTTTTTATTGTCTTCATTTTTATAGATTTTAGCAGTAATTTTAATTGTAGTAAAATGCACACTTTAGTGTGTTAATATTTTAGCAGCTTAAGTTCAATGTTTATACATAACAGCTGCTACCACATATCAATAGCTCAAATTCTTTTAGCTGTTTAGACTCTATTCAAGGTAGAAAGCCGAAGAATATCAGAAGGTCTGCAGAATGAGACATAAACATGAGCCAACAAACCTTGGGTCTAAGAACACTGGAAAAGCTCCAAGTGCCCTACGTGTGCTGAGGAAGACAAAATGATGAAAAGAGTGTCCCACTGTCCCCTAGACTCAAATTCTGAGGATGAGTGCCCAGGGGCAGGATGGGGCTGGACCGAGAGATGTGTGAACTGGGGATTGCGTAGACAATATTATAAAAACCATAGAGACCAGTGTTCAAGAAGTGCCTCATCATGTATTCCTGAAAGCCCTAAGCCTAGACTTTAAAGAATCTACCTTGTATCTTATCCCACACTAAATTGGCTTGGCGTCCTGTTCTTAGGCTCTCTCAAGGCACCAAGATCAATGTCCTTCCTGTGCTGGTGACCCCAGAGCTGGATGCAATATTCAAGAGAGAGTCTTATGAGTGCAGAGAAGAGAAGCAGAATCACCTCCCTTGCCCTGGTTGTCACTCTGCTTTTGATGCAGCCCAAATCATGGTTGGCTTTCTGGGCTGCAAGTACACATTGTTGGCTCATATCCAGCCTATCTTTTGTTATGCAGCCACAAATGTTAAAAGTGTCCTATGTGAAATACATATTTTATCTGGGCATCCTTACAAGAAAAAAAGAAAGAAATAGCATACTTAAAACCATTGTAAGAAATATTCTGCCTCTATTTTCTGGTGTCAGAAATTGGTGCAATGTCATCCTCCAGTGCTACTCTTTTGAAACACCTAATTATCCTTACATGAAGAATTCTGCCTCTTTTAAACTAGAGATTTCTAACTTCAGCTTACATCTCCTGGATTTTGATTGAGATAGGAGCAGAGAAGAGAATGCTTTCTGGTTTGGTGGCCCATTGGTGCAGAATGTGATAATATTCTCAGCCACAGCATGTTTTGCTTTCTTCTTGGTTAGGTCACAGGTATTAATGAATGATGAGTTTGGAATGGAGGGAGGTGTTTGGTTGGATAGTAGAGTGGGTTTTTTAATATTACCCAGCTGTATTATTTTAACATCCTCATGGGTTTGCAGGTGAAGAAATGTAGTTTGGGGAAAAAATATATGCTTACTGAGTCCCTTTAAATGTCTGAGTATATGTTGTCAAAATGTGTAGATTTTAAAATGTTTAATTTTAGCAGATACAAGTCTCACAGCTCGCTTTGCTACAATTGGGAACCTACCTACCACACCATATATGGTGGAGCTATTACCCTGCTTCAGAACAGGGCTGGGTCCTGAACCACTTGCCTCCACATTATTATTTATAATCAACATTTAATAATACCTGTGTCTCTAAATTAAGCTCTTTTATTCCTCAGATATATCGAAGAATCTTTGCATGATTTTTAACCAAAGTAACCGTGGATATTTGATTATTCTTTAAATAATTTCATCAGCCATCTCTATGATTATATTCCATTGCATTTATCATTTGCTTTCCATTACTTATCCAATATAAAGAATAGATTTTCCTTTAAGTAGAATGGATTATTACACTCAGTGTAACTTTCCATTCGCCCAAGTCTTTGTAAGGGTTTAAAAGTGGTGTCTCAGGATGGTGTGTTGCATCACAGATGTGGTCACAGCTCTTTGGACTGTCTCTACAAGGAAGCTGCATGCAGTTTCCTAAGCAGTGTTTTCCCCAGAGAGAGACCAGAAAAAAAAAAACCACCACCCCAAAAGTATTGCTGTCACCTGTAATGAAGTAGAAGTGGCCTCTTCCAGCATTAGGCAGTCAGATACTTCTTGGGTGCTTCATTTCACCTCAACACAAATGAGAGGCAGGACACCAACAGCAAAGACTACAGTATGTGTTTCACTTAAAATGTACCAACAAAGCACAGTTCCTCTGAGACTCTGCTGTTTTGCTAATCCATATAACACACATGAAGCATCCTTATAATCACAAAGGATATAA
Organism: Sakesphorus luctuosus; assembly: GCA_013396695.1. NCBI lineage: Eukaryota > Metazoa > Chordata > Aves > Passeriformes > Thamnophilidae > Sakesphorus > Sakesphorus luctuosus. The sequence goes on along the minus strand of VWZD01008862.1, from coordinate 1,269,262 downwards.
AGACCATTTCTCTTGGTTTGCTCTCAGACTTCTGGAGCACTTAATGACTCCTGTCTGGCAGACAGGAGTCATTTGGAATTACTGGGACAGATCTGACATTTGTGTATAACAGGATGATATTCTCTCAAGGCAACTCTGTCAGCATAAACGGCTATGACAGAAGGAAAAACCTTCACATTAACTTTACTAGTGGATTATTTGGCTGTTTTAAATTGGCATATTCAATCCTAGTATGTTACCTTACTTATGTATTCTTATAGCAGCAACAAAAGGAAGTATCGACACATAGAAAAACAACTCAGTTTAAGGCGTGTAAGGAAGTACTTCATTTTGTGGAATGTCTGTTGCAAAGGCATAGAATGTGAAAAGGAGGCAAGCTGTTTGGCTCTGCTGCCTGACTGAAATCGCATCAGGTAACTTTAAGTTCACGTATCACATGTTCCTGGGACTAATGATTATAATTCCCTTAGGGCTCCAGTACCTCTGTATCTTCCACTGCCTTTCCATGACAGTCATTTGGTTTTGAAGAGGTTATGCTGACGTGTAACGCTATTGGTCTCAACACTAAGGGTTGGTGTTTGGAGAAGACAAAAAACATTCAAACTGTAGCTGAATTGATAGCAACTTAACGAACACAGTAAAAAAATGCACATTTTATGAACAATGATATCAAGTGAGCAAGTCACTCAATTCATAAGTCACATTTAATAGTTGTGCTGAATTATGTCAAAGTGACAAAACAGTGATTCAGGAAGTATTTCACTGCCTTGGCATCACAAGCAATGAAAACAGAAAATGAAAAGTATATCCATTTTTATGGTGACAAATGTAATTTTACAACTCTGCAGATGAATAGCTTGTCCAGTTTCTGTAACATCTGCTGTGAACATCTGCTTAATAATCTTAAAATAATTTAAATAGCCTCTCTGAGACATACTATCCCCTTTATCTTATCCTTTTGATTGCTGCAGGAGTCATGCACACATACAGATAACTCAGAAGGCAAAAATTGTGAGGGAAAAGATAAATAAATCAGACATTCCTTGTCAAATAAAGACATTGTGTTTTCCTGAGCTAATTTTTGTCTTTAGTTTGTCATAGGTGACAATATTCATTCTGGCTTTCATATTCTTCATAGGTGAAAATTAGTGATCAAAGAGTCAATAGTAAATACAAAATGTGTTATTTTTTGCAAGAATGAAATTAATCAACAGACTTCAATATTGATGCCACAAGAGAATAGTTTGTTCATATAATTCCCACTATTTTCATCCTGATTTGGCATATGCACTCTGTTGTGATAAACTTTCTGTGCTGGTTTAGAGGTAAACCAGCAGGAGAAATGAGCTCAACATGAGAGAGATTATAAGTCAGAGCTACAATTTAATACAGTAAGTACACTGACACAAAGGGAAATTGCTTTCAACTCCCAAAACGCAGCAGTATAACCCAGTACCCTGGGGTATAAAACCCAAAGGGGTTTGTTAGCCTTGTGCTGAGACCCACGTGGTTCCCCCAAGTCCAAAGCAAAAGGAAGTGAAAAACCTGTTGGTGCAGGTGATGGCTGTAATCTGGTCGAGAGTGGTGGTCTCCTCCTGTTGAGGTCCTGCTGCTCCTTTGGGTCCGACGAGAGGTTCCCAAGGCCTTCTTACCCATCCCTTATGTACCCTCAGGGAGCACCCAGTCCCTCCCCCAGGGTGGGGACTCACACAATGGGTGATTAACTCTGTGAGTCATGGGGTATTTTGAACTGTTGATGGCCCATTAGCAGCTACGCCTCCTCAGGCTGGGAGTGGAGGTGCTAATGACTCCCTGGGAAGCTGCTGCAAATGGGCCATTGACCTTGGGAATGAATAGATGGGGGTAGAATACACAGCTTTGATCACCCCCACACAGTGACAACTGGTCCCACCTGCTGAACTAGGACACTTTCCTGTGAATTTTCTTTTCTTTTCATTGCTTTCTTATTGACATGGAATACTTGAACAAATGGAGGAAAATAGTATAAATACTATTTTTTACTAACAGAAGCAAAGGGTAACCCACTCTCTTAGCTCTGAACCCAAGTGCACTCAACCTAAAGGAACAAAAATTATTGTAGAAGGAAGCTTTGTAAATTTTGTATTGTTTCACATCCTGCACTTTTTAAAACAAGGTTTTTAAACAAACACAAAGATGTACACACTGTGGTACCATGAATCATACCAAGTGTGTAATGTTTGGTAGGAGTTTAATTGTAACCATTCTAAAAAGGTTTTTTAGTCAATACACAAACAATACAAGAGTGTCTTCTCGCTATACAGGACACATCTCTTCTGTAAAAGTAGCAGCAAATTACAGAGATAACTTGTGAAAAAGATGAACTCTTGCTTATGGTTTAGAAGGGGATCTGCCTGTATAAAAGAAGTATACTGAGCAGACAACCACAGAAACAGGAGTGATGCTTATGGTGTAATTTATGAGCTGAAAGCTCATGTGGCTTTCTCATATCCACCTTTTTGGCTAAAAAAAAAAGAAGGCAAAAATAATTTGAGTATTAACAGTAGAAATACACTTGTGATACATATAAAAGGCAGTGTTACTTGGGTTATACTGAAACAGGAAAATTTTTATTGTTGCTGAAACATCAAATGATCTCACAAGTTTACCTGCAGATATCTTTTCTTTAAAAAGCAAGCCTTTGAGCTTTCATATAATTGCATGAAACTTTGGCTACATAATAGTAATATGCTATATATGCCAATGTAATTAGTCATTACATCATTGAAAGGTTGTTTTTAATTGTAGTTAAAGACTGCTTAAGAATTATCTACATTTTGAAAAGCAGGTACCCTGACAAATAAATAGTTTTTTAAAAGTAAAACACAAGCAAGAAAGATAACAAATAATTAAAAATGCTAAATAAACAAAATAGAATATTTCTGGTTAGGTTTCAAGAATTTGTCTTACAGTGAATCTTTTTTCTCTCATTTTGTGCAAAGTTCTGTTACAAGCAAATTAGAATTGTATTTGCCTTCTCCATGTCCTGGCTACTGCAAAGAAAATAAAAAGGTATCTCCTCACTCTCATAAATAGATAAAATAGATCCCTAAGAAAAAGATGGTATAAGAATTGAGTTAACATTCAAAAGATGCCCCAAGAGCTTTCCTACTCCACAGGTGAAAGCAATTACATCTCTACTGCATTAGCACCACAGAATATACATTTTTATGACCTGTCCTCTGCTCTCTGCACTGACTTCAGATAAAACTCACCAGGCACAAAGTAGTTCTTATTTGGAATAGCCTGTTACACAACATTACACCCCCTTCATATCTCAGGGATTTATGGAAGATGAAATAACCAGTGTGTAAGGGTGAGCTACTTAGAAACTATAATGATAAAAGAGGATCAAATGAAAAACATGAACATACACATGGGAATGTCAAATACTGCTTCTCCAGTAGTAGTAGATCTAAGGTACCTACAATTATTTTAGAAGTAAAATTTATAGTCCTGTAGTTCTCAGAGATTCCAGTTTTGAATATATGACATTTGTATGGTCAGGCAATATAGTGCCTAGTCTGAAAAAATTTGAAGTAAGTCCCCCAAAAGCTATCAGAATTTTCTGCAAATCCAGCAGAGAACATGGAGCAGTAGGGCAGTACCACCTTCTGATATATTGAAATAGCACTGATATCTTGATAAGATTTGCTCAACATTTAGAACTAACATTAAAATGCTGATAGGCATTGTCATAGTAAAAACACAAACAAAAAGACAAATTAAAGAATCACAAAACACAAACAACACTATCTAGAAAGTGTCCAAACACCTCTAGAAACTTTGCAGAGCTGAGGAACCTACTCCACTCTGACAAGCCATTGCAATGGATTGTCACATTTTATTAAGAAGCTTCACTTATTTCAAGTTTGAATATTTCTTCTTTCACAAGTCAGATACTAAAATTGTCTTATTAAAACTTGTTCTCACTGTTGTAAGTGGAATTTTCAGCACTTGAATTTTTCCTTGATAAGTTAAACAGACTGTGATTATTGAGGAACTTATTAAAGGTCTATTATCTAGTTGTTCCCTCACTCTTTTTTTCTTTTCTGAACCTTCTCCAATACTTCTTTTTTTAATTATGGACTTCATAACTGAATGTAGCACTCTTTCAGTAATCTCAACACCAAATACAAAGGAAATATAGATACTGGCAAGAACATATAGTGCCAGCATTAAACATCATTGTCTTGACATTGTTCCTAAACTCATGTATAGATTGTTGGTGGAAAAATGCACTATGAAAAAAACAATTTGACATTCTCCCTATGATATTTATTTTGTAAAACCTCCTCCTAGGTCTCAGTTCTCTCAGCACAATCTTCCCATTCTGTTGTGCTCCCCAATGTGGTTTCCAAACCTTCAGCTTCTCATTTACACCTGTAGAGCTTTTTTTAAAAAAAACCCACATTGTCTCTTTCCCCTCTCTCATTCTTTCTCCCTGTTTTCCAGAAAAAGTTCACTTTCAGAAAGAAACTTAGCAGAGTTTAACTGAAAAGACTAATGAAAAAGCACTCTTGAAATTTTTATTTCTCTTAATTATTGTGTAACAGCCACTTGTTTCCCTGATTTGAATCAAATGGACCTAAGAGAAATGCATTGTGGGTTTACTCACTTGAATGAGGAGCTATGAAAACTGTGGAGGCAGATGGCAGAGGTGACACTGTGAGTGGACAGTGAGAGGCAGATCATCAGGAGTAACTTACTAATGCTGGGCTCAGAATGCCAGCAAGAAAGGAGACACCTCAACAGCAGTTGGCCCTTTTTACCTCCTCAGATGCAGCCTAGGTGTTTCCTGGTAAGGACTCATCATGCCTACACATGTTTGGTGCAGGAGAGTGGGACAAGTCACCAAGAGCATGAGTTTGCAGGGGAAGTATGCAAGCGTGAGTGCAGCCAGCAAATGATGACCTGATGCATTTGCTGAAACTGCCTGGTCTTCTATCACCCGATCAAAACTGCACCCTTCCATGTTTACCAAAGAACACTCAACACCTTTAGATGAGAGCAGCAACACTGATTCAAAGGCTGCACTTGCTCTGGTGGCCAGCATTTCTGATGCTGGGGCTCTGTTAGGTCAGACAGACACACACACCAGGCTACTCAGCGTGAACCACAGCAACTACATTTTGGCTGAGGGTTCACTTCAGCAGCTGTCTTGGTACAGTGGACCACTTATGCGTCTCCTAAGGGGGAGATCACAGCCTTTGTGGAATTATATGATCCTAATAAGCAGACACTAATACTTTTGCTCTTCTCTATTAATTATATCTTACCAGAAATAAAGCTTGCGTTACTTCTGAGAAAGAGGTTCTTTTCTACACACGTTCTCTATTGATAACAAACACAGCATGAAGACAATCTGTGCACTATCCAATAATGCTCTACTACAACAACTCGTGAAAAAATTAAAATGGCCTTAATATTCTACCTTTCCAGACGCAGACTGCGGTTGCTGAGAAGCTTTTAATTACATTTAATTGCATAAACAACAAAAAAGAAGTATTAAATACATCTGTAAGACAGAAAATTACACTTGGTTTAAGTACTCCTCAGTGTGTTGGGTTTAGGTTATTTTTTAAAGGTAGAATTTTTCCTTTCAGCTATTGGATATTATCTTTCTAATTTTAACATTTTCATATTAGCATTAAATTAATAGCAAGAAATCCATGCATACTGTTTGTCTAACATCTTTGAATTTAGTTTGGTGGCACTTTACTCTTAATGAGTAAACAGAGACAGCAAGGATCAAACATCTATTCATTCCTTCTCCTCATAAGAGGCAACAGCTGGTAGCCATTCCCTGGAACATACAGAAAAATGACAGAAACCTTCTGCAAGCAGAATTTTCCTGTGTTTGACAGTCATTGTATTAAAAAAAAAAAGCTATATAAAAAAAATGCATTAATTCAGGGAATTAAACACCAATAAATCACAGATATGTTTGCACAAAAAGCAAAGCACATGCTTCCACAACTCAGGCATTCTGAGCCTTTTGACTCAGTTTCCCCACCTATTGAAGGGAATATCCAATATTAAAGACCTCTGGTCCCATGTTTTCCTCCCACTTTTCAGAGACTATCCATGGTCAGTGAAGATACATAGCCTGGCACAACCTTACATATCCTTGCTTAACTCCCAGGGAGATGTGCTGTCATGAAGAGGTTCCTTTTACACTGTCTTCTGACTGGTGGTGTCACTGCTCCTAAGCCCCATCCTTCGTCTTCACTTGCTCTGCTTGAGACTTTGTGGCCATTTGCCTTTTACAAAGCCCTGGCAAGGGCTTTTCATGCTCCTGAATGGTCTAACAATCATTGCTTTACAAGCATTCAGATCTCTGTGTCAGGTCTTTTAACTCGTTACAATCTGCTGTGGAATTTATTCTGGCAGAAGCCCCAGGGCACTTTCTCCCTTCTCTCCGCATCTCCGGGGCACCTGAACTCTCATACCCCGCGACCTGGGGCTGAGACTTGGTTATACTCACGCTGCATCAATTTCAAACCACTTTCGGGTTATTCAGTCAGTGAGGATAACAACACCTCGTTCCCTCTGTAAGCGGAGACTAAAAGCGGTGCGAACCAGGGCGGACAGGGCGCTCGCCCGACCGCAGCGGCTGCGGCTCTTCCGCCGCGCTATCAATAGGTGGCAGCAAGAAGCTCCATCACTTCCGAGCGTCGCAGGAGGAAGATGCATCCCGACGGGAACACAGAAGGAGCTTTTCAACAGAGTTCAGATACCAGGTGTTAACAGCCACGCGTTGTGGTTCATTAGGGAATATCTCGATGTATACCCTGCTGCAACGCAGAGGTGTGGACATGGCCCTTCAATAAGGTGTCCTGATGCATCTGCAGTACGTTCGGAATGCATCGAAAGCAGAATTAAAATACAGTTTCCTCTTGAGTTTGCTTGGACCTTAGCTGATTGTAAAATGGTGTATAACAATCAGTGAAAGCAATAGTTAAACCAGGTCAGAATGCTGTCTGCACCAAAACAAAGGCTGCAGAAGCTGTAACTTGCAGGCAGTGAGACTTGGATACCACCACTACACAGTTGTGTAGTTTAGAAACAAGATGCAACTTGTATTACATGAAAATTTGAATATGCATTAAAAATAACTTATTTTCCCTAGCAAAGATGAGACTTTCAGGAGTTTCAAAACTACTTGATCCTTCCTCTTTGAACTCAATGTGACTTTTTTTCCTGGACCAAATTTCCAAGTCTGTGTTTTGCCAGTCCCTCTATTCAGAATAGTACTTCTGTTCACAGAAAGTCTCTTTAATCCCAAATAACCTTTCCTCACACCCTTACAGTAAAAAAATCTTCACATTAAAGCATCTCTTTGCAGTCCCACATGTTGCAAATTCTGAGTTGGACAGGTTATCAAAAATGGGCAAGTGATCTGGTGACTTCTGAAGGATGTGTGAAACAGGAATGAATATGCCCGAGCCTTGCTACTGCCATATAAAAGAGGTGCTATGTTGGGATAGCTTGGGACACAGTGTTTACTATGATACTTATATATATATCAATATTTTTATGTATCTGCTCATAAATATAAATATTCAAGCTACAAAACTATTTAAGCATGTCATTAATTTTTTTTTTTCACACAAAGGATCTTTCAGTGTAATACCCTAAATAGTTAATATCCTGTAAAAGAGGAAAATATACCTCTTCAAAGCATTCAGAAAAAACCTTCGAGAATCTTGAATTTCATTGTTCAATTTCAACACTAAAATGAGTCAGAGCATTGACCTCAAGACCTTTAATTTCCTGCATCTTGCTATACAGTTTTCAAAAGTGATTTTGAAAAAAAACAAATTAAAAAAATAAACAAACAAACAAACCTCAAAACAATCAAACAAACAAAACCAAAAACGTTTTACTGTTCTTTTTAGTAGCAGACCTATTATTTCTGCTTAAGGTCTAAAAAGTTCTGGAGAAATTAGCAGTTTCTCACACAGATACTGACTGAGTTCAAATGCAAAGTCTACAGCATCACTTCTGGATGCTTAAAATCAGCCCTAATGTCAGCAACAGGCATAGTGCAATTAACATCTGTATACCCACTACAGTCCTCTCAGCCTCCTGCATGTTTGCAGCACAAAGTGCTATGAGCGCCAATGGCAGTTAAAACTACATTAAATTCTGGCTTCTTATCAACAGTGTCATACTATGCTTGTTAAGAGGTATGATAAATTGAGCTGGATGGCTGAGTTTGTGGAGGGATCTGTTTTGTGGTCAAGGTTGGGGAATACATGTAGTGGACATGCTAGGAGTGCCTCAGCACATCACCCAGATCTCCGAGCATGTTTAAGAAATCTGGGGGGGGGTTGGTTTTGTTTTGTTGGGGTTTTGGTTTTTTTATTTTTTACCTCTTTTTCCCTTTGTTCAGAAAGTTTTCTTGCTGAGAATTCAGAAAGACAAACTATCTTTGGGGAAAACCTACCTTCACCACAGATTGAGGCCTTTTTCATCCACCAGATTTGTGGGCTCTTCTGACTTCACTGACCACAGTCTCTCTCTCAGAATTCCTTTGGGGATTTTAAGCTAAATCATGTAGTTAACATCACCTTGTCTTTAAATTTTATCTAGATGGCATCAGGCTTGTTTTCTTGCAGGTTTTTTTTCCAGTTTTCTACTCAAAAGCCAAAGATTCAGACTTACCACAGAAGTCTTTGCTTGTTTTTACTACTGGCAGAATAACACTCAATTACTTTTGCAGACATTTCACGCATGTTGAGCAAATCTTCAGGTTGGAAACCACTTTCTGCCAAGATAGAAAGAGGCAAAGCAGAGTCATGAGCTTAAGTGGAAAAGATTTCCTCAGAAGGGTAAAAACCAACAGTTTTCCTGCGAAGTTTTGATAACAGATAGCTGAGGGCTCCAATCAGAGGTAAAAACCCTCATGCTTATTAATTGATTCTTCTTTCCTAAGCAACAGAAGCGACTGCAAAAAGGTATGGCTGAGGAAATATGGATTGTTGAAGATAATTTATGGTATGCAATTCTATTTCAACTTATCAAAAATGTGCAGAGGAGGGAAGTGACACCTACACTTGCAGCCAGAGGGTGGCCATAGATCTATTTCTGCTGCACTGGAAGCTGCATCCCCCTCTCTTGTCACGATTATTTGCACATCTACTACCCAGGCAAAGTACAGTCACATCCTTGCTGTGTGGCAGCATCAGTCATGGGACTGTGACGTGAGGGAGCAGTCAGAACAGCTAGCTGCTGTATTTATCCTTGCAGGTCATGGATGTTGCAAAATGCACATCTGGCTTATGTTAAAAAGAAGCATTGCTTTTCACATGACAGAGAGAGGACTGGCCACAGCAGAGAAACTGCTGAAGAGACCTGGAAAGCTGCCTGGTGGAAAAGGACCTGGCGGTTCTGGTTGACAGTGGCTTGAGCCAGCAGTGTGCCCAGGTGGCCAAGAAGGCCAATGGCATCGTGGCTTGTATCACAAATAGTGTGGCCAGCAGAAATTGGGTGGTGACTATTCCGCGATCATTGACTCTGATGAGGCTGCACCTCAAATACTATGCTCAGTTCTGGGCCCCTCATCAGAGAAGGGCAATGAAGCTGGTGAAGGGTCTGGAGCACAAGTCTGATGAGGAGCAGCTGAAGGAGCTGGAGTTGTTTAACCTGGAGAAAAGGATGCCCAGGTGGGATCTTATCACTGTCTACAACCTCCTGAAAGGAGGTTGTAGTGAGATGGGGGTCAGTCTCTTCTCCCAAGTAACAAGTGACAGAAGAGGAGGAAAGAGCTTCAAGTTGTTCCAAAGAAGGCTTGGACTGAATACAAGAGAAAATTAGTTCATGAAAGGGTCTTCAAGCATTGGAACAGGCTGCCCAGGGAAGAGGTCAGGCCACCATCCCTAGAGTTATTTAAAAGAGGGGAAAGGTGTGGCACTTAGGGACATAATTTAGTGGTGGACTTCACAGTGTTAGGTTTACAGTTGGACTAGAAGACCTTAAAGATCTTTTCCAACCTTCACAATCCTGTAATTCTATGAACTGAGAGCACTTTCTGACTAACACCACAACATTTTGGCTCTGTAACCTCTTCCCAGATGCAAAGATAGGAGACAGTCCTGGGATGCATCCAGACAACCGAAACAGGAGCACACTGTAGAAGGGAAGAATTCTGCTATGAAGTGCATCTGGTGCATGGACCATATCTCTACTAATACTGGTTTGATGAGCAAAAACTAGGAAAATGGTTTGTGATTCTTACAGGAAAGCAGAATAATGGCAATGATTAACGCAATGCACAGTCTTCACTGAAAGCTACTCCACTAAACAACATGTGGTCTATACTCTCCAGAAAAATATTTTTCATCATGGAGAATCTTTTATACATGGGTTAAGACACAATTCTGCAAGCCAGTAACAAGTTCTGCTTTAGTTTATTGTGCACAATTAAAAATCATTACATAGCTCCAAACTCTGTTTTGCTGTGCTTTATAAGTGGGCATCAGTGAACTATTTTTGTTATTACTTAATCAAGGGAAATATTAAATTTTGTTACCTAGAGCATTCCATTCATACAGTGATCTTGAAGCAAAGGGTGAATTAATGTTTTAGATGCTTGTATTAATCAGATCTCATCCACACAAGCCAATTTCAGTATGATTCCCCTGGTAACACTTCTGCAAACTGCATCTCACCCAAGGGTATTTGAGATAAATGGTTTGCCAGATTCCCACTTCTTGGTTTAACTTCTTGCTGCTGTTTGCAATCTTGTAGTTATACACAGGACAATTTAAGGAAAGATTGCCATAAATGGAAGGGATATCCCTTCCCTGTGACATTTTTACAAGGCTTATTCTCATCTCTTCATCTCATTTCACCAGCAGAAGAGTGTGCCTAGGAATCAATTGGTGGGTAGTGAGCAGTGCCTGTCACCTTCCATTGCCGCACACATTTTTAAGGTACTGGAGTCCTCTTTCACTAAGTTGCTGTGGGTCAGGCTGGTGACACCTCTTGGTCTCTCTCTCTCTCTCTTATTCTGACAGCACCAACCATCTGTTTTCTGCAGAGATTTCAAATACTTTTCAAAGCTTTTAGAAAGAAGAGATATTATGTCTGAAAATACAATTAGCCTTGAAAAAAAGAATGAGAGGTGGAAATAAGTTTGTATCTGATGTAGTCAAAAAAAAAAATTAATACCTACTGTCCTACTGTTCCTGGGAAAGGAAAAAGGTGAAGCAGAATGGAGAGGAAAACCCATTTCACATCCATGAGGAAGGAATATGGTCTGTGTAACATTCATTGAAGGATCATGAAAAGGATGTATTTACCAGTTCCAAACAACCGTGTGATACTTTTTGAAAAAAACAACATTAAGGTGCTGGGTGAGCAGAAAGATAAGAATTTAGATATCAGGATGACAGCTTTATTTTTCAATATTGCATTCTATTGCCATTGTATATAAATCCATGAGCTGTCCTGCTTATTACTGTAATACCTAAATTTTTCCATTCAGTTTAGTGTTACTAGCGAGACCTGCAACATTGCTTATTCTAAAGGCCTTTAGATATTTCCAAGATGAAGTATTTCATTTTCAGCTTTTGTATCCTTTAAAAAGAAGTGTTCACAGTCAATCCTGTTACAATTTTCTTATTGTGTAGTGCATAGTCAAGGTAATTCTAGTCATTATAAATTTATTTTCTTTGTAACTTTACTCATAATGCTAAGAAAGTCTCATCTCTTTGTCTTTTTTTTGTTTCTCCTAGAATAAGGACAGATGTAAAACTGCACAATTGACTCATGTAAAGTTTTTCAAGGACCAAGATGACAAAAATTACCTTTGCTTGTTGTGGGCCTACACTGCTCGAACTCCAACGCTTGCTTTACAATAACCTTTTATGTGCAGAAAAACAAGTAAAAGAAAGGGAAAGGAAGGGAGGAAGAAAAAAAGAGAGAGAGAGAAAGAAAAAGAAAGAAAGAAAGAGAGAGAGAGGAACCTCGGTGACTTCACTTTCCCCCCTCCTTGTCTGGAAACCATAGAAACCAAACTGAAAGTACAGCCAAGAAGTTCGTCATTTGGCTATCTCTGGCTGATCTCCATGGAAACATTTCACTTTTTGTTGAAAGGAAAGATTTTCAAATCAGACAAATGGCCACAGTCTGATGGGTTATGACATCTTTGGAAGAATTTAAAGAACAAAACAATGGCAAATGTTTCTACTTTACATATTCATATTACATTTCTATTGTACACCCTTCATGACTATTTTATTTCATTACAATTACAGCCTTTCTTTCAGAGTTGTGTTATCCAACAAGACATTAGATTTGTGAAACAGTATTTTACCCTGCCAACAAACCAGGGTCTATTCCCTCTATGATCTAATTTAGATATTATTTGCTGTAAATTATATAGGTTGTCCAATACCTTTTTTTGCATGCTTTGCCTGGAAGATTGAATGGAGGTGTTGAGTGCATCAAAACAATTAAAACTGAGAGTTAAGAAAACATTCAGCACTGGAAAACATTCACACATCTCAGAGCTATTCTTTCAGGAACCCTGCAGAGCCAGGAAAGTACTTCTGCCTGTTTCCCATTACAATTAAAATAAGCACTGAATGATTGGGAGAAAAAGTCTACAGACATGACAACTAATATGAAAGGCATTTCTGTAGGACTCAAGGCTTTTATTGATTCCATGGAAGTCTTTGGGCAGTTAGAGTATATGCCTGCAAAGGCACTTCTGTAAGAGGGTGGAGTGACCAGTGGATCCTACAGAGACTTCAGCGCATGGTGGGTACACTGCTGCTCAGCCACATAAGCAACAAGGCTGCTCAGGGCACCAGCAGAACGAGAAGCCTTTGAAAGGCCCCACCTTTACAGCTACATTTAGTAGGTACTGCATACACACCGTATGCACCACATACACTGCTAAGATGTGTCTAAGCAGTGCAGATACTCTGTTGAACTGCAAATTCAGCACTGAAAACTAAAAAGTCTAGTTATAAAGTGGTCTGAGGTATGAAACCCTAATTAATTTGTCCTTAGATATCTCAAAGTTACTGCTGCAGCCATTTTACTCCCCTTAATTTTTATTTGCCTCTTTTACAGGTAGTACACATAGCACAGGTGAAAAGAGGGTAAATTTTTCTGCAAACTTAAATACAGACAGAAACTCCGCTCTCAGAAAGATCTAAGGAAACAAAAGAAGGGAAAATACTGGTGCCATCTTAGCTTAAACAGAAAAAAAAAAAGAATCTACAGCCAATCTAACAGTATTAAAGAATTATTCTGTTTGTCATTGAGCACAGCAAACAAACTAAAATGCATACGGGATATGATTTGCAGTTTTGGAAAAGCCTCTAGATTTCTCTGATTCATTATGCAATGAATATTATTTCCAACATCAACATTATTGCATTGTGTCCTAGCTAATTCCTCATGGTGGCAGTTTATTACACTGCTGCTATCAGTGGCCTACCTGCAAAGAAATAGTGACAACAGAGATTAATGTAACAGAAATATTGCCAGCAATGAAGAGACATCATCAGATTTCAGCTGCAGACAAACTGTCAGTGAACAAAAGAGAGAAAATATGCTGATGCTTCCTGAAATTTGAAAGAACGTCAGAAAGATTGCAATGAATTATAGACACAGAAGTAAACAGAGCAGGAAACTCAAGGAAGTAAAGAAAGAACACTGATAAAGTGACAGGCAAAATACAGGTCTGCTGAAAGTTTTATCAAATAGTCAAAGTAAAATAATGGTCCAGTGACAAGAGCAAGAAAAAGGTCACATCTGACTCAGTTAGAAGTGACTTTACTAACATACAGTTGAAGATTCGTGTGAAAAAGGATGACAGAGTTTGGTCCAGATTATTCAAATCTGCTCAAGAAGTATTCTGAATATTTTGACCCTATCTGATTTCTTTCTCCATTTCAACTTTTAGGATCTGGAAGACTTGTTGGAAGATGGCCTTTGTATTAAAATCCCTCTAATATCAGAACATAATAAAGTTGTGCAGGCACAATTGTACAGGACTTGGCAGTGTTAGGTTTACTCAATGATCTTAAGGGTCTTTTCTAACCAAACTGATTTTATGATAAAGGTGGCTAACAATACCATAGTTGTTGCTTTCACTGCAATTATGGTATGCATACATCAGTTCTTTAGACTACTTGATCTGTAAACATATGGGAATGCAGAGTGTATGTTAAAAGGTGTAACAGACTGACATATTCCAGCTTGAGTCTGCTGAAGTTTGAGCACTTCTTTTTGATAAATGCTTGAGAATTCAAAATCAATCTCAACAAATTTTTGAAATTATTGTGTATGGGGGGAAAAGAAAGTATTTTCTATTTGTGCTTGGATGGGATCAGCTGCCCAAACACAAGAGGGAAGATGATTAACTTAATAGTAACCAACAGTGTCAATCTAGAGGAGCTGTCTCTGTGCCTGAATGTGTATATACTAAAAAAGAGTCATAGAAAAGGCATCCAACCTGTTCTGTTCAGCACTGCCCCTGGATCAGCAGCACTGCTTCCCACAGAGTATCTGTTTCAAGAAATCCATGGATCAGCTGTAGAGAATCTAGAGGAAGACAAGAAAAATAAACAGAGGGCTTCAAAATTACCTATAGGGAAGGATTGAATTAATTCCAGCTACTTAGTTTGAAGAGGAGAAAGCCAGAGGGAGACTGAGCAGTCTTCAGATATGCAAAGACTTCTCATAAGGAGGGTAGATTAACCTGCTTTCCATGTCCATTGCGGGAAGATCAAGGAATAACAGACTTATATTGCACCTGTGGGATTTGGGCTAGAGTTAGAGAGAGATATATTTCTGTCCTTAAGCATTGTGATAATTGTCCTAATAGTAGTAGAGAAATCTCCATCACTAGCAGTTTTTGAGAACATATCACACAAACATCTGTCAGAAACTATTTATATATAATTGGTCCTGCTTGGAGCAGAGGAATTGGCTACATCAGTCTTTCTCTGCTCCATTCTTTGGAGGCCAGTGCCACAGGTCCCTGCAATGCCAACCAAGGCACAGGGCAAACTCCATTTCCCTCTTTAATCTGGAAAGCCGGAAGGGAACTCATCACTTAGATGTAAAGCACTGGTCAAGTTATTTAATCTGTGCCAAACTAGACAGCCTCCTCACGTTCTTAGACCTTGTTTCTTGCAATATTCTGATATGAGGAAGATGGAGTGGTAAAAACAGAGCATTCCAACTTTTTAGCATATGAGAAAGCAATTACACTTCAAAACCTAATTTCTAATATGCAAACATGACTCTAAAATCAGGTGAAAATTGATTATGATTAAGACAATTTAGGGAATCTTTAAGTATCCAATCTGGCTTAGCAGTTAGAAAGTTTTTTAAAAACTCCCTCATCTGGATGTTTACCTGCAAGCAAACCTTTTGTAGGAAAAGTATGTAACAGCATTTCCCCCAGCACTCTACCAGGCCATTCCCCTTTCCCTCCAACAGGACAGGAGCTTGCACAAGCTCCCAGGATACTGCCAGTCCTTGAAGGCAGTAAGTCTTCCTTCAGCAATAAAAAGCTAGGCAGCAGTGAGATGAGGCGATCATTAATTACTCTGCAATCTGGGCAAAACATCCTTCAAATGCTATTTTTAAAATAAAATAATCATGCTTCAAATGGATTAATGTGCATCACTACATGTGATTTTTAAATTAGAATTTCCTGGATTTCTGTTTTTAATAATCACACTTGTATTGTTCTTGCCTCAATCTAAACTACTTTGTGGCTACTAAGACCACCCTTGCATTAACAGCTTCTTCTATGCTTTTACACAAAAATATGGCAAGTTCCCCTTGACTTCTCTTGGTGAAGCTTGTAATAGAATTGCATCTGGAAACACTGTACCATATTCTTATACTACTTTTACAGCAGGAACTGCTAAGTACTTTGGCTCACTTACAAATTCCTCAATTCACTAAGATATAATTGTGCTGTGATTCATGCCTTTGCTAAATCTATGCAAGCTGTGGGCATGATTATTAGCATCACATTAAACCCTAGAACTAAAGAGATTAGCAAACAGATTTTTTTTTCCTGGACATTGACACTTAGCAGATAAATTACACTGTCAAAATGTTGAAGGAAAACAAAGCAAAATTATGACAGAAATGGTTTTATTTTACTGAATTTTCTATTTTTAAAGAGTTCAGCAATTGTTATATGGCAAAATATAGCGTCATTTCAGCATTTGTTTATCCATAGAACAGCACAAGCACAGCATAAAATAACATTAAGTGTTCAATTCAGGAACTTATGATGCTGTTTCTTAATTTTTAATAGAATTTCATACTCAGGCTGTTATAAACCTCTGTAGTGACATATAGTAGCATAAATAGGCCACTGTATGTCACCTAGTAACTGCTGTGGAGCCTATCTTACCTCTCTGAACTACAACCATTGGGCCACAAATGAGCTCATTGACTTCCTTTCAAATTTAAGCTTTGCTCAGTTTCAGATTTAACCTACTGCCTTTTCTTATGAGTTTTTCTGCTGACTGATACCTCTTTCCAACACAGGTATGCATCAGTTATAATCAAATGATCATTCAACTACATTAAAAATCATAGCCTCTTACTTTTCATTGCTAGGCAGATTTTTTTGGTTTTCCACATCCTCTAAAGCGTTTCACCCAGCAGATTTTTTTTTCTAGGACACTTCAGATTCTGTAAAGAAGGGAGGGGGAAAATAGGAAACTGTCAGCCAGGGTAGAAGAGGCAAACTAAATCAATAACAGCATATGCCTGATTTAGCAAAAGTCTAACACGTATTAAATAGAAACAGGAATTATCCTGGGGTTGCAGAACATCGTCATTGCATGTTTTCAGGAATTTCTTCTGAAAGTTTCCAGAGGAATTCCAAAGCATCACGGAACTCTGTCAAGAAATAAAAGCTTTAACTTTTTTAATGGCTGATTTGGCTATGAGGATGTCTTGCCAGGCAAGCTGATGGTGGCAGTGGCCGCCTTCTTAAATAGTTTGAATATTTTATTTTTTATGTCTTTTCTCAACAAGATCATTGCAGAGAGCTGTGCTAGAGAGATTGGGATTAGGGAAAACATTATGCTATATGCATCATCCTTCACTAGTAATCTCTGTTAATACTATGATACAAGCAATCTAAGCTAAACATAAAGATCTGCTGCATTTATCATCATTTATTTTGTCACATTTATAAAAAAATAGATAAAAAGAATATATTTATGTCTAAAGCAAATAAGGAAATATGTGTAATTAATGGAGACTTGAGGTTTAAAATAAATGCTATCTTACTCTTACCACTTTTGCAAGTAAATCCTATTACTTAAAATAAATAATTAAAACACATCAGTGCCTCTAGTCATTAATCACTCATATTTAAGAGCTTTCTTGTGGCCATTGATGGTCTTGGTAGTTATACACTAGAATATTTTCAGATAAAATGTACTTAAATGCTTTTGGCAAAGAAGAAAGTAGATGAAAATATTTTTATGTTGTTTTTGTCAGAAAACTGTAACATCAAGACCACACAGATTTTTGGTGTCTGATAATAGGAACAGATCAAGGCTCACTCCTAAGAAGGCAAAATATTGCATTCAGATTTTCAGCATACTGAACACACACACACAAGGGAGACTTGCAGACATTTTGGAGAAGGAATACAAATCACTTCAGGGGAGCTGTGAGATAAGATGGGTGGCTCGGCACGCTGAACCAGAAATACCAGGAGAGGACTGGAGAGACAGGAACACGCTTCCTGAGGGCCTGGCATGAGCAGCCAGATATCACTGCTCACCTCAGGGGAATGGGGCAGGAGAGCTGTGCCCACAGGCTCAGGCACAGGTCCTGGGGCTCAGGGCCTGGCAGGGGCAGAGCAGGAAGCACAGGGACTGGCATTAAGCAGATGTTGTTGGTTAAGAGTGAGTGACATGGCACCACAAATAAGCTGCTGAAACAGCAAGCCTAAAAATCATCCCAGTGTTTTTTTCAGTTGGAGCTCATTTTCACAAAGCCTGAATGAATATGGTGGCTACTCTCTGTAGCTCACTGCTCATAATACCAACAAGCCTAATGCTCAGAACTATATTATTCAACATACTACTGGTATGAATTTTATCATGGTAGGCATAGTATAATTCAAGTACACCACCTAACAATCAAACTAAGAATTACTAGACTATCATTCCTTGATTAGCTTTCATAAGACTGCAAAAAGACAAACATAAGCAAACATTTCAACCTTGATAGTCTTCAGTTGTTTTAAAAGGGTAATGGCACTTCTCCCAGGTTAAATTTCCTTTTAAGCTAGAACTTACTAAGTAAAGATTCAAAGCAATGCAAAATACTAACCTGCACAATCACTCGCTGGTCAAATTGCAGCAGAAGAATCACAAGCTACTGGGCAACAAGTAAAGAGTGTAGTCATTAACAGATTAGTAGTGAAAGATAATTTCATTTTGATGAGAGACAGATAAGGATAATTACCAACTGTCCTTTTTTGTTTCCTAGTCAATTTGCCCATCCCAAGCCTCAGCCCTGTTCATTATGGTAATGGCTGCCAAGCTTTTCAAAGTGTGAACAGAAGACTTCCATAACTAGTTTTTTCAAAAAATATTGATGTCAAAGAGTAGAGGACACAATTTCTTGCTTCATTTATCACAGTTTTCTTGTTAGCCACAGGGCTCAGTTTAATTACAGTTGCAAGCCTTCAGTCATCTAATTTCTTGCCTCTGATAGTTCGTAATTGTTAGTGTCCTGCTTGACCCAATGTTATTATCAGTAAAAGAGTGTAGCACTGAACTTGACATCATCATTTAACATCTACCCAAAGAAACCCAAGAAAAAGGTTTATCAGTGGATTTTGTTTGTTTTTAAAATAATGGCTGTAACACAGAAGACTGACCTAATTAACTTTCTTGAGAGAGTAGCTCATTAAGCTGTTATTAACAAATACACATCTTTCAGGCCCTGTCATTGTTGCAATACAGACAATATCCATGAGAAAAAGAGAAAATTAATGATGCTTTCCAGATAATCTTCTTAATATAATCTAAGTCGTGTTACATGTAGAAGAAGGTGTGAAACAGAACACGTCAAAACAAAAACTGCAAGCACCATTTGACCAGTTTTTTCCTGCTGTTGGTTATTTAGAATTTTGTTAGGGCTTTTACTTTCCATGAGCAAAGGACAGTAAAGCTCTGAACCACTAATGTATTAACTTCTCCTCTACTGGAAATAATCTTCACTCCTGCCATGGCTCACTGTGTGTGCCATGCTTTAAGTCAGACTGGAACAGACAGTAAGCTGTTTGCTACGCTGATGAATGCAAATGAAGGACACACACGCAGAGATGTTATGGAGACTGTCTAAGGGATATGGAAGCACAGACCTATTGTGAGAAGCTCTATTTCCATCTGGTGTGGATGCAGCAGCTGTAGTCTAGTCATAGGCTGCAGTTGTAGTCAGTCGTAGGCAGAATTTGCAGCTATATATGGTGAGAGAAACAATATTGCACTTCATCATTGCATCACTGACCAGGCTTACTTTGAAAGTCTAAAAATTATGACAGTGATTATGAAGTTACAATTAGGGAGTATCATTACCACCCTCTATTATCACTTTAAATGGGAGTTACTAAGAATGTAACTGATTGACTTAAACAAGTTTAACTTGACCTATGGTGCAATTATATAAAGTAAAATCATGACCATTTTAGCACAGTTTGGGAGTAGAAAATAAGATTACCATGTATGTACTTCTAAACACAGAAAAAGAGGTTTCTGAGGCAATTGTAAGCAAGGGAATGAAACAGTGTGCACACACTTCATACTTCTTATAATGTGTCATGATAATGTCCACAAATGTAGGAGACTATAGCACCCATGTGTCCATGGAACCTTCTGGGTTTCTTTAAGACATGCATTTGCACATTATATGCATCAGATAATTTAAACTATTATTTAATATTTATACATATTATATGCATCAGATAATTCAATGTATTGTTTAATAGTTATATAAAATATGTCTATAAAATTACACTTAAACAAGTTTAATATTTATCTGAACAAGTTCACTGATCCCTCAATATAAATTCTTAAACAAGACCATTTTATTCTTATTATTTAATCATTTAATGTGTAAAACTATTTACTTTTCATACACACATACTTTATTTCTGTAAGCTACACTTATTGTATTACTCATCATTGTTAAAAAAGTTCACCTTGTTACTTACTTTAAAGCTCATGCTAATTTCATGTTACTCATGTAACCAGGAACACCTGCAGAAAAACATGTTTGGAAGTATCTTGGAAAGCAGGGCTTGACTTTACTAAAACCCCAAAACACTTGATATCCAAATGTATTTGTTACCTAGTTTATAAACATCTCAAACATGGCATGTAAATGCTAATATTAAGACATAACATTGCTGTGCATAGTTATTAATCCATTACTATCAGAAAGGCTACAATTATCCATGTTGAACTGTTGTATAGTTTGTTCATTCTCATTTCTAAAATCTTAATATTATTATGTTGGCTTAAAAATAAATTTTAAAAAAATCAAAACCTTTTAATTTTTTTTCTTTGCATCATTATTATTTTCTATTAGTGTATCTCTTAAAGCATGAAAGTTTTAGTGTTAATAAAATTAATGCTGGACTTACAGCAATGCTGCCTTTCATACTTTATATTTTTGTCTTGTCATCTGCCAGTTGTTCACTTACTATGTTTACAGTTTACTGTTACATGATATTTTATTATTCTTCAGCTTTGTCTGGTTCCTTGTATTTTAACATATCTGAACCTCCATAAGATGCATTTTCTAGATACATTGTAATTTGGATGGTTCCCCTACAAGTCTTTTTTTCATTTTCTTTCTGTAAAGGAGAAGAGAACACTTTCAGAAGTCTTTCCCTCTTACTTCAAATCTGATTAGATATTTACAGAACTAATTAAACATTTTATATCATGAAGTTTAGTAAATTGGGTCAAAATGCATATTTTTTTAAAAAAATATGTAAAATAAATACTTTTATTTTCCAAAGTATATGATGATAAACAGTGCATATGCTTCTGCTTTGGGTAGTGCAGTATTTACTGCTACCCAGTTAGGAACAGTTAGGAATCTTCCTGTATATTTTAAAGTTTTCGATTATTGTTGTAGCCCTGTGGCCTCAGTAGTTATGCTACTAAAATCCAAGAGCATCTTTCTCTAAAGTTGCTCTTTAAAAAACCTCTGCCACCTTTATAGTGCCTTATATGAAACTTCTTCATTTTATTTTCTCCTCCAAAATAGGCACATCCCTGTCCTGAATCTTCAAAACTTCTATTTAAATTTGTTTCATTGTAGCCTCTTTTCAGATGTGGATGTATTGTCTTCCCATAGTATATTCTAATTTCATGCTGTTCTCAAGACTCCCCCTTTGTTGGTGCTAATACGTGTTCACTGTTATGCCGATCTGAGCAGGACATTTCCATGACTTCAGAAAAAGTTATCAGAAAATTCACTTTGGGTTACACCTTGGAAAGAAGTTACTAGTTTGCTATGAAAAGTTGCACATGGAGAACAAATCATTACTGAGCAGGAAAACTCATGGAATCTGTTTTCTTCTATTTATGGAGGAAGAAGCAGTCCATGCTTATATGATTTCTGAGCTTCTTGACATTGTACTGGGCAATCGGTAAGCCAAAGAGAAAGTAGAAGTCTGGAACTTCTGAGCTCCAGACTTTCTGTCATAGACATCACTAAATTTTCTCCTTCTCACCAGCCACCTACAAAACTAGGTCCAGTTTCATATCTTTGACATTTCTACCCTTTTGTCATGTTCAGTGGAAAAAGTTTGGTGGGCTGAAAAGCTACTGCCTTTCAAGAAGGGAGAGAAAAGACTTAGTACTAAAAGCGCTGTGGAAATACACAGATCAGCATTTGGGCTTCTGTGCTGTGAATTGTGCTACCTCCCACTTGGCAAAGAACTGGTGAAAGGGATAGAGGTCATTTTCAGTTAGGGAATGCAACTGAACTGCAGTGATGGCAAACAGAGCAACACCCTGGTGGGGTAAATGGACCACAAATATCATCTGAGGCTCAAAATAGTTTCCAGTATTCTAACTGAAACTAGAGCATTTCATAGCTGCTCAAGTTCTCTGACCACAGTGAAGCACAAGGAAAGTAAAGCAAAGACAAGATATTCTGATTTGAGGAATAGTCTCAAAGAATCCCAAACTAAGAATAAATATACTTGAACACAGATCTGGAGAAATAACTCTGGCAAAGAGTTACTGCTAAGATTCACCTCAAAATCTAGACAGTTATATCTGCAGTGTCAAAAATGGGACTCCAGAAAGGTATTTTACTAGACTCCATTAGGTTCTTGTTCCCATCTGAATATGATGGTTACTTAAGAATTGACTGATTGCTTTTTGAAAGAGTATTGAAAGAAGAGGCTGGAGGTGAAGAAAATTGAACGACTAGAGGCGGAATTGTGCTTGGCCCAAATCAAACCAAGGACAAGTCGTCTTGTTTATAGATACTGCTGAATGAAGCATTTAAGCTAGGGAGATCTGGATCAAGGTTTTAAGATACTTCTGTGAAAAGCATTGATTTCCTATTTTCTCTTTTATTGTGACACATATCCTTTGGAAATTGAGACAACCAGTTTAACATAGGCTACCAAGACTAATTACTCATAATTATTATTAAACTGAACTAAATACTGTCCAAAAGGTGACATTGTCTCTGCACATTATTAATCCTCTGCAAAAATGTTGGTCAGTGGTTGATGTTTTACATTACTCAGAGATAGTGTACCTCTTGGAAGTGTAGTGGCATTATGTAGATGGATTAAAATACTCTTAAATATCATGAGTGCCTTTCCAAATCTACTTTTCTTTAGGAGAGGCCAGAGATGGAACCTCTAAGTATTTATGTTTGGTTTGTTGAGCAGCTCCCACTTCCCACTGGTGTTCAGGTGTCAGGCAGAATCAGTCCAGTCAGCACAGCCTAAACTCTCATTCACTAAGCTTATGGATGCTTTCTCTGGGAGTTTCCTCCCCAGTCCGTCCATCCGTCCATCCGTCCGTCCATCCATCCATCCATTTTCTGAACACTACTCCAGCCAGAGGTTTACAGGTCTCAAGATGCAAACACCTGTGTGTACATGTAGCAGTGTGAATCATATCACTGAAGTCTGTCACTCTGTAAACCTTGAAGTTAAGCTTATATTGAGTAGCTTCAGCTTCAGAGCCTAACTGTACCAGGACCAAGGGCAAACCTCATATCTTCTATCTGTCTCAACACTCACACCCAATGTTGTGTAGTCTAACAATGAACAAAGAGTTCACAGTGCAAGTATGTAGCTGGAGACCACAGCTAGCAAAAAGAAAACTAACCAACCAACCAACCAAATCAACAGAAACAAAAAAAAGCAAACAACAACAACAACAAAAAAAACCAAAAAAGCAAAACCAAACCAACCCAACAAAAAACCCCACAACCTGAAATAATAAAAAAAAAATTCACACAAAATGATACTGGGAAACAAAATTAAAGACTTACTTTTCTTCTGAAGATTGTTTTGTGATGTAAATAGCAAGTTAGAATCATAGAACAGAATCATAGAATTGATAAGGTTGACAAAGGCCTTTAAGATCATTAAGTCCAGCCATCAGCCTAATAGCACGACCGTGTTCACCAGTAACCCATGGCTTCAAGTGCCATATCCACACTTTTTTTAATACTTAGAGAGATAGCAGCTTTATAACCCTTTCCATGAAAAAAAATTCTTAACATCTAATCCAAACCTCCTCTGGTTGCAACATTTCTTCTCATCCTGTTACTCATTCCCTGGGAGATCAGATCAACTGCCACCTGGCTACAATCTCCTCTCAGGTAGTTGTAGAGAGCGGTAAGGTTCCCTCCCGAGCCTCCTTTTCTCCAGGCAAATTAAAATCTACTTTAAACCTCTCTTAAGAAGCCCTGCTAACTCTTGAACTAAGATACTTTTCCCCCTTTGACACAGGTGGACCCTATTTTTTGCCAGAAGGCGCAATGTTGTATAAATCAACCTATAATCTGAAAAAGAAAAATTCTGCTGGTAATACCAATCTAGAAGCATCTCATCATCTACATGATATTCCCGTTTCTTACCCCATCATTCCCTGCAACTGGCAGGAAAAGTTATGTTACAATCTTTAAGTCTGATTACATTGTAGAACATAGACAGTAAAACTAGGTTTGAAATTCCGCAGACTTTAATATTTAATGGAAAAAAGGAGTATACCTCCTTTCTGCTCTAGAGATGTAACTATAAATGTCAGGCTTGAATACCTGATTCCATAACTCTGCTCTGAGTGTTCATTTTGTACGTGCACATAATCATAATAAACACTACTCTGATTCCCAGTTTCCAGAGACTAATCTGCATAAATATATAACAGTTTTTGTCATCAGGTGGGACATATAAAATTTCAAGCTATCCCAAAACATGGTACAGAAAAGGACTTTCACCCTACCACTTCTTATGCACTGAGAAAAAGACACTAGACATGATTTCAGCTGGAGTATGAGGTGTTTATTTGTCCATTGACTGCTCTGAAGGGGGAAGAAGTGAATCAGTAAATTCATGTAATATGAAAAAGAAAATACCCTAATTTTTTTCTGTTAAAAGTATTGCAGAAAATAAGGAATTTCTGTTGTGTGTTCTGAAACACTGCAGAGATTATTGTTCCATTTCAGAGGTAAAAGACAAAAAAGGCATACCTGTTAGTATCTCATGAGATGCTTGAAAATACCAGTTTCTATAGAGTGACAAAAAAACAAAGCTCTCCTGAGATACTTACACTGACATCCTGTGCTGCAAATATAATAGAAACATGAGGTGTTTTTTTTAATTTTGACAGGTTACAAATCAACTGTATTCTGAACAACAAATTGAAACTGTGTCACAAATTCCTTTTTTCTATGTCACTGGCAGTGAGAGCCTAAGGCAATACATTTTGAGTGTTTCTCTGGTTGTTTCTGATGTACTCTGACAAGAAATAATTGCAGGCCACATACAGTCTTTCATAATGCTTTGTGAAGTGACTTTCAAAGACAGATAATATAGGGCTCCTCATTTGTCACCTCTCAGCACTCTCATGTTCAGAGTTGCTGCCTCTTCTTGTACGCCTAGGCAAGCAGTATTATGGGGAAGAAATTTTGCAACGTCCCCAAGAGGATACGCTAGGAAACCAGGGACACCTCAACCCAAACCTAAGAGAGCCCCAGTGCAATGAGGAACCTGAGGCAGATTTCACATGCACATTTTTCAATCTGTTAACTGTATCAAGTATCTATTATGGTGTGCAAATGTCTGTATATGCTAACTTCCTGGATACCTCAGAAACTGAAGCTTCCACGTGCTCCCTGATCAGGAGACTAGCAAGAAAAGCAAACTGAAAGTCCCAGGAGTTGGTGTAGCCACTATTCACTGTGAGAGCCAGGATAACTCACTGCATGGGCCTACAGCGGCAAAGGGCAAGCAGTAACCCAGGCCTGGGAACTGTGTCAGAAAGGTCCTGATCCTGAAGAGCCTGATTTTTCTCCGGGAAAGAAGAAAACATTCACCTTATTGCAACCAGAAGAAATTTCAGTGGAGCTCACGTTTCAGTGAAATTTTGCCTCAGTATCCAGTGATATTTGGTTGAGAGACAAGGGTAGTTTTTTTACTCTAAAAGTTAAAGGTGGGCAGAAAATATGCAAGAGCTGTTTGCGCAAAATAAAAAATACATTTTATACTGAACCAGTTTAAAAGTAAAAAAAAAAAAAAAAAAGCCAGCAGAATAGGTCTCCTGACTCATAAACCCCCCACATTTCAGTGACCAAAATTGCAGGCATGAACGTAAGATGAGGCAGCTGGGCTTACACTCCTCTGTTGTAAAAAGAAATTGTGTAGAAATGTATTTGATCCTCTCTGCCATTTCAGTTGCTATAACACCCCCTCTCTGGCATTAGCAAAGTGATCTCTCTTGGTCAACTTCAATTGAAATTGTGTCTCCTTAATGCTGATGCAATTATTACACCTAAGTGATTTCCTTATCTGCCATAAATGGAAGGGCTTGCTATTTGGCAATATCAGTTTCAAAACAAAGAAAGATGTTCAGTTCTGCTGACTAGAAGCTCTCAGGATTTCTAGCTAAAAGTCCATAAAATATAGTACTTGGAAATAGCTGCTAAGGCATTAGGTTTAACTCACATATCCCCTTGAATTTCAGTACAAAAATTCAGATTTTGTCCAGATTGAAGAGGATGACTATTGTAAACCTTACCATGACCTTCTTAGAAGGGAGAACATTTGCCAACCATTTATCTTTCTGATTTATGCTTGATCATATCAGTAGGCTAAATGTTAGTCGTTTCACTCCAAGTAAGTAAGGAGTATCGTGCATTAATGCAGTTAGCCAGGTGTGAAGTGAGTGAAGTGGAACAGGTTAATGGCATTGTTGACCTGAGAGAGATCAGAAACTGGCTTTGATATATGCAGCAGGATATCTCAGACATACTCCATTTACTCAAATTTTAAACATTAATGGCATTTTATTAGAAAGAAGTAGGTGAAATTAAGCGTGTAAGGCATCAGAGAACGGAAAGAGACACACAGATACAAGTATTCTTAAATGGTAACATGGTTTCTGAGTCATTATGGCATTTCTTTTCCATTAGTCATCAAGAAAAAGAAATATTAAAAATACTACTGATGAGTATGAGTATGGATGGATATATCCATCTGTCTTGCTAATCATAAGAAAACTCAATTTCTTTGAGTCTGTGTATGTGTGTGAATATACAAATATATATATGTAGGTATGCATATTTGACAAGCATTTCTGATGTGACTCTTCGGTTAGAGGAAGAGCTGTACAAACAAGTAACAATAGCTTGAAATCTTTGTTGTAACCAAGTGGGTTACAATGAGGTGGGTAGAGGATCATATACGCGTTGGTTACTATAGTTACAGTGCCTCTCTCTGTCCCTTTAATGAGGAACTAATCACTGTTCTCTGACCAAGACATCCATATTTTTCTCATTTGTCTCTTCACCCACACCAGACAGCATTTATTTTCTAAGGGGAGGTGGAAGTATAGCAATATTAATCCTTTGAAGCAAAAGACTCTGACTAGCCAAGCCCAAACTCTTAAGGAAAATAAATAGGATTTTTACAGAATTAATGAGTTTAATAAGGAGCAGGAATCTGCCATGCCATAGCAGCAGATGACATTACCCACGTTTCCAGAGCTAGCAGACACCCTAAAGGACTGCTAAGAAGTTACATAGCTTAGATTTTTTTCCACCTGTCACTGAACTAAATATCAGAGAGGGGGAAAACCCCTCAAATTTCCAAGTATTTAATGAACACCTTGCTACAAGCCCCTAAAACTTAGCAGTTCCTAAGACTAAAGACTCCCACTGGTTCTATGTGCACACACAGTAACTCTTCTCTCTGTCCAAATTTATGTCTTACAGCAGGAGGGCATGATTTGTGACCCCAATCCAGGAGGGATTCAAGGGCTCACATCCAACAGTTAGGATGCTGCGCTTCTCAGAATATCTGCCAGCTGCCTTTGGTACCTCCCTTTTGAGATCTATTTAGCTTTTTCCTTCAGGCAAAAAAGACAAGACTCAGGAACGTAAACATAAGTGCCAAATTCCTTGTTTACGCACAGCTGGGTTTCTAAGGCCAAGTCTCATCATCTCAAAATCTCATCTGCTGAGCTGGTAGGTACGAATACATCAGAACCCTGAGCAAGTTCTCTTTTATGCAAGGACCAACAAAGGAAATTTAGGGCCATCAAATTTCACAGTACATTTTATCTCTTTAATGTGTGGGACACTCCCGCAAGAGGTGGAGGAATCTGTTATTAAATACTCTTACTCATGGGTAAGAGTTACCTGAACAATGATAACTGTATTAGAATAATCAGCCATTGACCATTTAATATCACTAAGTAAAGGCAGTATCTCATCTTTTCTGTTTCTATCCTCCTGCACTACAAACTATAAACACCAATGGCATTAGTCAGATTTGACAGAATGTTTTACTGAGCATAAGATCAAGCTACAAAATAACCACTAAAGAAAAATGCATGTTAATGCCCCTAAACACCATGTACATTTTTTACTACTGTAAGCTACAACTATCAGCCTTTTCAGGTTAATTTGTAGGCAGGCTTAATGTTGAAGAAAAAGGTCTATATTAGGATTCATCATAGATTTTCCTCAGTTCAACTGACAAGCTGAGATTGCCCATACTTGGTCTTTGCCTGGAGGAAATGAGATTTAAATTCACCAATAATTCACATCATTGTGTGATATCTACATTTGCCTATATACCTGTGTTCTCTACCTCTTTTAAAGTCATTGCCATTTATCGGACAAATATGACAGAGTTGGACATACTGTTGGAAATACCAAAAAAAAATGTTAACACATCTTTACACCTCCAACATTTTATATCCTGACTTTATATCCTAACTTTATATCCTTAATTGCAACTTAGTATTTTTAATAGTTCAGTGAAGATACTAAGTTGTATAAATATAGGTGACCAGAGAAAGAAGAAAAGATGCGCAAGTGCCAAGATAAAGATCGTGTTCTGATTTCAATCTATCGGCACCAGAGAATCCAGATACAAAAAAAAAATGGGTTTCATTGGTTTTAAGGATGTACGTGTGGCCAAACTTCACGAACAAAGATTGGGGCAGGGCTCTCCCCACGTGGGTGTGCCCTTCCAGCCTGTGCAGTGGATTTTTTAGGTGAGGCACAGCACGCACAGAACTGGCCCCACCGTTTAACTCCTAAGGTCCATTTGCCATGGCCAAGCAAGCTTGGAGAGTGACAGGCAAGTCCTCGGGACCATCACAGCACCCAGTACTAACCGGGGCTGATCCTGCTGAGCATCCGAGATGTGACGGGATGGGATGGCAGGGAGGCATTGAACTGCCAGGGGACGGTCCCCAATGGGACTCGAACTCAGGTCCTTGGGATTCAGAGTCCAGAGTGCTCTCCTTTACACCATGATGAGCAACATTATTATTGACATTTCAAAAATCAAACAAAAATAAAATAGGTTTATTTTATATTTGAGACAGGAAAATTGTGGTTATCAGTTTAACAAATGTTTCTGACTGTTCTCAACAATTACTTTATTATTTGGAGCAATAAATTTAAATTTAGCATACTAGCTCCTAGACATAAGAAATGCCACCATAAAACCTGACAAAATTATGACTCAACTGTCATTGCAGAAAGTCACTGTAGTCTAAGGGGATTTTTACATCCTTTGGGAACAGCCTCACAGAACAGTTTAAGGACAGGACACAGACAAAATAGGTTCTCTTTTCTTTCTACCTTCAATCTCCCTATTCTTTGTGTTAAAAATCACCATCTCAGTATCATGAATAACTAATATATATATATATACATTGTTGAGAGTAAACTTAGTCAGCCTGAAGGTTTACAGTCTAACTGCTGAGGGGTCCACCTTGGACTGGCAAGATACATACATTAAAGATACCATAAATGCTGATAAGAGCTGGGTTGAGGAAATACCACTGCTAGACTATGCTGGGCTTTTTCCTAGTATTTTTTTGATTTGTAAATGGTCCACTTATGTAACAGTAAGAAGCAAGAAAGTAGCTGATGAAAAAGAAATACTGTAGAAACAGGAGACAACTAAGACAATGCTTGGCTCATTGTAGAAATGTTCTCCTAAAATATCTTTTTGCCATTTTAGTGAAACTCTTTCATTTTAATACATCAAGAAAATAAGAAAAAGAGAGTTATTCAGACCAGCATGTGATAAATGCGTAGTAGTCAAAGTGATAGACATTTGCATAAGCAGAAAAAAGATATTTTAAGAAAATTATAGCACCATTCATTTCTGACAAGGTTATTGTCTTTGAATATGCTCCCCCTTGTTCAAAGGCCCTCACTGATAGCTGTAAGTACTTAAAACAATAATAATTATGTGCTGTACAAATTGACATGTATAGTGAACATGTTGATAAAGTAGGTAATATCATTCTATTGTAGGGTTAGGCACTCTCTACCTGGTAAATTAGAAATACATTTGTTTCTACAGCAAGACTGAAATTGTACCTGCTATTATAGCTGTTTCTCTGAATTTCAATTAGGCAAGAATATGAACTCTAAACCACAAGAACAGAGTTATCTTTGCTAGACCCTGCTTATACATGTTCCCTGCACTGGGAAGATGACAGTTTTCGGAATGCTGCTAACCAGGCAGCTAATAAGCTCCTCTCTTAGCTGTAAAATAGTTTATAAGACCAGCAGTCATCTGTTTGCATATGAAAGATAAAAAACAACAATTAAAATAAGCTTCAGAAGATCAACTATTTTATCATTGCAGTTCTACTTATAATTTGTCATATCACATTAACTTTTCCTTGTAAAAGTATTATGCAATAAAAGCAAAATCGTTTCTTCCCAACACTTCTTTCTGCAAGGCAAATGAACAAAATGTATATTTAAAACACTTCTGTTCTATTTAAAATAGAAAGTGGGTCACTGGGTTTGCAGATAATTTAATTCTCTATTGTCTTGTGTGTCTTATTATCAAGCATTAGATGCCTCTAAATCAAACAGGAGCTAGCAAACAGGCAATTGCATTGCACTGCAGGCTGCTGGGGACAGCAAAAACTGCTCACACCTCAAATGGCCCCTCTGGCAGGCTATCAGATTAACACAAATCAGAGGCATACACCCTTTTGCTTCCTGCCTGTCCTGGTGAAAGAACTGGGAGCAGAGCTAATCACCACAGCTAAGGCCACCCAGCTCAAACAACAATTTCCACACTCATCTGACTGTGGGTGGAGAGTCTGAGCTGTTGAGGGATGGGCTGACCTCTTCATTTCCTACCCACTGATTCAGTGACTTCAACAGTGAGGCAATTAACAAAGGCTGGTAGCACCACAGTTAACTCACAACAAGACTAGTAACTTTTGAAAAATCGGGTAACATCCACATCTGCAAATTCCCAGCCTAGGCATTAGTGAGATTTGAAACGGCGGTGAATCAAGCTGTAGGTTCCCTTTCTTCTCACATGCCTTTTTATCTGCAAACATCTTGTGGGGGAAAATGGGAAGAGATATTACCCTAAAATATCTCATACAGCAGAAATCAACAGGAATAGTCTTTGCTCCATTTAGGGTCGACCTCAATAAAAACAGCTGAATCTTCTCACCTTATTCCCATACCCAGTGGCCAGGAGGAAGAGACATCTGCCTTCAAGGTAGGGCAGTTTATCAGGAAATCATATGTCACTGATATACCAAATCCTCAGCAATACCAAAAAAAAAAAGAGGAGAAAATTATCTCAGCCAAAGTCCACAGAGCAAAACTTCTTGAAATGAAACACTCTGTATTGAAATTGAAATAACATGAGAAGAAATTTGGATTTAAAATTTACTGTAGGGTTGTTGGTGTTTGGGATTGGGTTCTTTTATTTGTTTTGGGGTTTGTTTTAGAGTTGGCTTGGGTTTTTTTTAGATAAGTTTATACATCTTTATACAAAGCCAGTAGAAATGGTAACATAGAGTTTATCAGAACTCTGTATTTTATTGTTTTTGAGTCTTCTGTGTGTCCTGCAAGGTCATGTTTCTGTGATGTCAATATAGTGCAAGATAGTGATAAAGTGGGTGATCCTTAAGCTATATGGTAGCTTTTTATGCCCTTTATTTTTGACAATCTTGAATATAGCAAGAGATTATGCACAATATTATAAAACTTAGGCAAGTGTGCTATGGAGCCACTAGTATAATAAAGATGGCTTTATAACTATACCTTTTCAGCAGCTCTGAAAAAAGAAATAAAAAGACTTTTAAAAAAACCCATAAAGCTCTTTCATGCTTGGCTGGACTGAAATCAGCTACTATAATTCCTGTGCTGACTCAACACCTTCATACAATGCTCTTAGTTCAGCCTCAATTTGTAAATATGTATTTGGCTTCATACATATGCAGTATTTTTCTAAAAGGCATTATTTTTACAGCAGATAAAATTTTACAACATCTTCCAAGCTTACTTTTTCCTTCATTGGTCCTTTTTGTGAAATATGCTTTTATTTTCATCAGGGTTTAATAGCAACTAAATTTCTATTTCAAATAACAGCAAACAGCCTTATCTTCTACACAGAGGTCTATCAACTCTTCAAACGGTCTTTTAAATTTAATTAATTATTTAAAGCATCCTAATAGTAAATAAAAATATTATTTCCTTTACCATTAGCACTCTTTGGAAAGATAGCTCCTGCTGTAAGGAAATTGCTTGGTCACTACCAGACTGCCAGTCCAAGTGACCGTAGATACTCTCTCTTGTAATTTCTTACATCGGAACTATAGCTGGAGGGTCTTCTCAGATCAATACACTATTTACACACCTTCTTACAAACACAATGTTGAAAGTGAATTTTCTGGCGGTTTATGTTAAATAACATTTGCCTCTATGCATATCAGGAGACTTGGCTAAAAGATTTAGAGATGACCTTCACTGCCTTAAGGAGTATATCTGAGATTGAAATTCCATCAGCTTCCAATTGTGCATCTTTCTTAAAATTTGGAGATTCTAGACAAGAAATTACTTTTGGTAAGAAAATCATTTTATCCTCTGTAGAAGAGTTTAAATGAACTTTATAGTCACCTCTAGAGACTGGCAGAAGCTAAACTCAGCTCCAACTCACATGCAGATCACAATGAAGCTCAAATCAGTGGGGTAGCTTTTGTTTAGACAATGAAGCCTCTGATTTCCCTAGAAAGGCAAACAAGGGAAAATTCTGTGTCCTAGTTACAGATGGTGTGTGAGTTTTTGAGCTCTCCTGATTCAGGTGGCTGCCAGAGCAGGGATATCCTTCCTTGCTGTTTTTAATGTGGATTCCTCACTAGTGCACGTGGTTTGGAGAGTCTCAGTGGAAATATTAAATCGGAGAGTACCATTCCTAAACCATGACACCAAATTAAACACATGGATATTAATTATATACCACTGTCAAATGATATGAAAAGAGATTGAGGAAAGCGTACATTAGAAAAATACAATTTCAGAAGGAACCCTAAGAGTGCTCATTGCAGCTTCTTTGACTAGCTTTAATTAGCTCGGAATTGCAGGACCAATAAATGACCAATTTCATGATAGTCTCCTTATATCAAGTCTGAAAAACGTATTTTCCAAGTATAGAAAATAACAGACTTTTATTCATACTCTGATGTTTAGAGGAGTGTTGCTTCCCCTAGGTACAAACTAATCAAAAGGAGATCAGGGTATTCTTTTTCTGGAACAAGAAAAGTATAAACATCTGGATTTCACAGGTAGTCTTCTCTACCATTTATATCTGCTTAATGTGAATACAAATTAACACCCCTAATATAAACATCAAACTCTAATGTTTGAAATCCACGTGACTTCTTTCATAGGCAATGGAGAAAGAAGCCAGCCTGCTATTTAGTATTTGTCTGCTTTTGTTGAATTAAGATAGGTTTAAAGAAAGCCACTCTATATTTTTGGCTTCCATGTACAGTGATCTTAAGTACAGTCATTTAATTGGAATTATGAAATAAAGAGTGAAAAGTTATCAAACTCAGGATAAAGTGAAGCAAGTGATCAGTCAACTACCTTCTTCTTCACCTGATACTGAATCTCCAATGTATTAGATACTAATTAAATTATCAGATAGCTGTCATCTTTCAGCTTTAATCTGATGGGAACACACCAGCATAGTTTCTGTCATATCAGAAGCCTCCTAATCCCCTAACTACACTAGCAGTCTTATTCTGCATCAGCTATATTTCAAATTCATCTTTCCTCAATGTAGATGACCAGAATCAGATCATTATTCTCCAAGATGAAGTCTTACCATGTTCTTACACCTAAATGCATTTTAGAATCTAATAGAACTAAGAGAGCCAAGCATTTGCTTTGATTTGCTTATTAAAGTTCTGGAAAGTTATTATATCAGCGGGACTTCCCAAATGTTGTCTCTTTATCCAATTAGTACAGCTATAGAGAAAGAAGCTTTTTTATTTTTTTCCATAGCCTGGCACAGCATACTCCCACTTCAGGATGGGTTCCCCTGGCACAAATATTTATCAGTCCTGTTTTTATTTGTAATTATCCATGCCATGCCTAGTCTACCATCTGGTATGGACTCCACTCTTATCTATTGTCACTTTTGGAACTTTTAGGTTTGGCTCCATTATCTTTCTTGGAAATGCAGAAATATGTCCCCTGAACCCTGGAACTTGCTATATTAGTCAAGTATCAGAATAAAAAGGCAACATGAACTAATCAACTGAAGATCAGAATGTGATTTTAATAATCGCATAGATGCTGACCCTTCTGTCTATGCAACTAACATAAATGAGATACAACCTCGTAGGGAATGTGTATGTCTGGAATTAACACATGATTTTTTAGATGTCACATAGTGACATTTCAGCTGCTGAACATAGAAAATCCACAGTAAGACTGAATTTGAATTTTTATATTTCTGAGAGTTCCGTAATGAAAATAAACAAGAATTTAGGGTTTCTGAGTTCAGAGTCTGGAATCTCTTCCTGGTGGATGATGCTGATGCAATATAAATTGGTATAGCACAGCAGTATATGAGTCTACGAGCATGTTATGAATCTTTCATCTTGACAGTTTCTCAAGCAATTACTTAGTAGCACTGGAGATGAGATTAACCAAACTAAATTAGAAAAATCCCTTATACAGTTTACTTCCATTTACCACCAATAATTGCCATTTAAATTTAAATCTGTTTGTATTCTGGATGATAAAGTAAAAATGTCCTTAGTGAAAGTATTTGACTACTTATCAACTCAAAGGGAAAATTGGGCTATTTATGGAATATTAATGCTCAGACCATCTGAAAAGAGAGTACATAGTAATGTTTTACATATTAAGATTTCTGCTGTTTTACAAAAATATGTTAAGTCTAAAAAGAAAAAAAATCTACAAATGAAAATGCCTACTAAATATATAACAGCTTTACGTGCTAAACTGATCACAAAAGGGAAAAAAAAGTGATATAGTCTATGGGCTACAAGGCCTTTCAATATAATTCTGCAAATAGCTTTATTTTTAAAATTAGGGTTACACAATGAGCAAAAATCAATTTGCAGTCAATACTCAGCATGTGATGTGACCTGGAAATAAATAACTAAGTTATAAAGCTATACATGCTCAGAAGCCCAGTAGTGGTCTAGCCAGGAACAGTAAATAAGGAAGTTCAAATTGGTTATTTTCACAGCATGGCTTTGATCATGCTGTGATCGATCCAAACTTGGTATAATTTCTGTGACATAGATGAAGGAGGACAGCTACAAGCCCAGAAACAGCTGGAGTTTGCTGATTGAAGTCCAAGGCCTTCTCCAAACACTTCAAAGCTGGATGCCCTTATTTCTCAAGCAGTGAGCCTGCCTGCTCTATCAACACGCTGTATATTCTATACACAAAGTAGATACACCAAGAGCCAAACTATACTCTTCTTTTCTCTCTGGCACCCATAAAACTTTAACTTGTGCCTGCAAAATGGCACAGCTGTAACAGAGATGACAACTTACCCAATAGTCTGTGGCACTGGAGGGCAATCCCCTGGGACAGATCTACCAAAAGTATTTAACCTAGACTTCCCTGATCCCAATGGTGTGACTGAACTTTACATGCAAACCACCTTTTTTTCCCAGAACAGGCTTCTACCACATTATGTTAAGGGACCTCATCCTATCCATTAGGTGAACCCTAAAAATGCCCAATTTTCAGTTTTGTGCAGAAACTTCTCCCTAGATGGTATTTGTGAGGATGCCATGCCCATTAAATGGACTGGAAGCTGATCTGCCAAGACTAAGCAGTGATAAAGCAGGCAGACCTGCATATGTAACAATCTAGACTGAGCACCTCACTGATCAGGGCTATCTAGAGTTGGTTCACAGTGCTGGCATTGTGGCAGAAGCTCTTACAGACTTGCTTGCCATCCTTTAGATATCAAATGTGTCTACCCTTGTTTTTTATGTGCTTTGTTTATCAATCAGCTTTCTTCTATAGTACAGATCAGGGAAGTGCCAGATTCTGTACCCAGGATGGGGCAACCCTGGATGTACATAGAGTGGGGAATGAGATACTGGAAAGCACTGCCACTGAAGGAGACCTGGGGGTCCTGGTCAACGGCAAGTTGAATATGAGTCAGCAGTGCCCTGGCAGCCAGGAGGGACAACCCTGTGCTGGGGGACATCACGCACAGCATCGCCAGCCAGTCAATGGAGGGGATTGTCCCACTCTGCTCTGCACTGGTGTGGCCTCATCTTGAATATTGGGTGCTGTTTAGGGCACTGCAATATAAGAAAGATATTAAGCTATTAGACAGTGTCCAAAGGAGGGAAACAAAAACGGTGAAGGGCCTTTTGAGGGGAAGCCATATGGGGTGCAGCTGAGGGCACTTGGTCTGTTCATCCTGGAGAAAAGGAGACTAAGGAGAGACCTCATTACAGTTATAACTTCCTCTTGAGGGGAAGAGGAGGGGCAGGCACTGATCTCTTCTCTGTGGTGACCAGTGGGAGGACCTGAGGGAATGGCCTAAGGTTGTGTCAGGGAATGTTTAGGTTGGATATTAGAAAAAGGTTCCTCACCCAGAGGGTGGTTGAGTGGGAATAGGCTCCCCAGAGAAGCAGTCACAGCACGAAGCCTGGCAGATTTCAGGAAATGTTTGGATGACCTTTTCAGGCACATGGTGTGATTCTTGGGGATGGTCCAGTGCAGGACTAAGGGTTAGACTCGATGATTGTTGTGAATTCCTTCCAGTTCAGGAGATTGTGTGATTCTCAACTTCAGTATATTCCTTTCCAATGACAGATAAGGTAAAGGCTTAAATATATAGGAGAAATCAGACTTTTAACACCCACTGCTGGATGGGACACTTTCATAGAATTATAGAATGGTTTGGGTTGCAAGGGATCTTAAAGATCATCTAGTTCCAACCTCCCTGCCACAGGCAGGGACACCTTTCACTAGATAAGGTTGCTCAGAGCCCCATCCAGATTGGCCTTGAATGCTTACAGGGATGGTTCATCCACAACTCTGGAAAACCTATTCCACTGCCTCACTACCCTCTGGGTAAAGAATTTCTTCCTAACACTAATCTAAGTCTTTCCTTCTTCAGTTTAAAGCCTTCCCTCTTGTCACATCTGTACATGCCTCTGCGAAAGGTCCCCTTCCAACTGTCTTGTAATTACTTTAGGTACTGGAAGGCTGCTATAGGATCTCCCTCAAGTCTTCTCTTCTCTAGGCTGAGCAACCCCAACTCTCTCAGCATGTCCTCATAAGAGAGGTACTCCAGCCCTCTGATCATCTTCATGCCCTCATGTGGCTTGCTTCAGCAGGTCCATGACCTTCTTGCATTGGGGCAATACTCCATATGGAGTCTCATGAGAGAAGTAGAGGAGCAGAGTCACCTCCCTCAACCTGCTGCCCATGTTTCTTTTAATGCAGCCCAGGACACAGTTGGCTTTCTAGGATCCAAGCACACATTTCGGGCTCATGATAAGTTACTTGTCCAATGCCACCAAGTCTTTCTCCATAGGGCTGCTCTCAATCCATTCTCCATCTAGCCTGCATTTGTATTTGGGATTGGCCTGAGCCAGGTGCAGGACCTTGCACTTGGCCTTTAACTTCATGAGGTTTGCATAGGCCCACCTCTCAATCCTGTCATGATTCCTTTGGATAGCAACGCTTCCCTTCAGTGTGGTGATGGTACCACACAGCTTGGTGGTACTGGCAAACTTGCTGTTGATGTAAGCTTGCATTTTTGACTGTCATTTTCCCCAGGATTTTAAGTACCTCATGAGCAAGCCTAATCAAGCAAAAAGGCATTTGGGGACTGTCCTGAAGGTGAAATGCTATAGTGACTTCGAATGCTCTTGAATTACTGTGTTTACATCACAGCTGTTGGACATGTCTCCATGAAAGCTATCCCCAAGAGCCGTGATTATCATGCAGCACAAGCTGGACCCTCAAAACAGGGAGAAATGCAGGCAGCAATTAATCACATTGGCTCAGGCATACTGCTTTGCTGATGTTCCTGTGGTACCTCCTGACTCATGTGAGTATCTCTGCCTGGTGCTGCCATGGCATATGCCACCTCAGCGTCTCCATGGTGCATTCAATCCCACAAGGCAGATTGCCTTAAAACAGCTGGGATTTTTAAGAAGCTTTAGCAGGTTTCACATTCATATCCACACTACATTTCACCAGGTATGACACAGCTAAAGTACTTTTCTACTCTGTTTCTCCTATATTTATGCTGAATTTTTTTCAGGGATGGTGAAGTCCATTGCCAGTTTCCCATGGCAGGACAGTTTTACGCTAGAAAAACTGAGAGCAGAGCATGTAGAGTCTCCAAATTTAGCTTTTTAAATTAAACCAATAGGCCATGACACACAGTGAATTTCTTCAATGGTTATTCCAGTTTGCAGGAGGCATTAAAAGGTACAAGACAGAAAGCCAAATGGTTTTTTAAGCACTCAAGTAGCGTGAAGCTCAACTGGAAATTAATTACCTGGAGTGCATTATTGCTACTGTAACATGAAATTCAAGCATCTAAGTAAAAGAAGACAAGCTATATTTTTAATAACAAATAAAGAAAGGTAAGCATTCTGAAGAAGGCTTATGTATAATTTCACACTGGTCATTATTTTGATGCTTTGAACCCTGAAAGAGAAAACTTGCTAAACAGACCATTCAAAGCTACACCGTGCACCTTGGTCATAGTTTTACCGAGTATTAAAGAATGAAAACTGTTTCTAAGTAAAAATATCCAAAGGCACCTAATTATGAGGAAAAAATTAAAATACTTAACAAGAATTTCACTCAGTCATGTATTTAGAAAACATATAAGGAATATTACTAATTATACTCAAATTCTGTCCAAATTTCATG
The DNA here is from genome assembly GCA_013396695.1 of Sakesphorus luctuosus. Lineage (NCBI taxonomy): Eukaryota > Metazoa > Chordata > Aves > Passeriformes > Thamnophilidae > Sakesphorus > Sakesphorus luctuosus. Next base: position 1,230,235 of record VWZD01008862.1, on the reverse strand, counting down.
CATCTAATTCTGGCTGCCATTACAATAAGGTAAAAAACAACGTAATGACAATGCTAAAGTTTGTTGCTATACCCAAATTTTTCTTTATCCAAGTGGGTTGATCTCTGAAAGAGTTTCTCCTCATCTCTAGAGTCAAGCTAAGTCCTGCAAAGCTGAATTTCTAGGTAAGTCCTTATTGTATCTACGCCCAAGCAGGTACTGGTGTCCTCACTGTGAAGCTACCAAGCCTTCACAGTGGCACACCACACATCTTGCAGCTGACATGTTAGCACTCAAAAACATTTGTACTGTAGTTTAGAAAGCTAAGACAGAAATATCTAAAGCTGCTCTCATGTGAATTTAAATTGGAAAGTAGAGTTGGGATTGGCCTAACCACCACTGGGGATTAATAAGGATCCTAGAAAATGGGACATCCATGTCAACTTCTCATTAAAGAGGACAAGTGGTTTCAAGGAAAAAGTCTCTATCCACCAATGGCAGACTTCTGCCTGGATTTTAGCTGAGCATTTCATTTGCACAGCACATGATTTAACTATGTAAACAAACACTTAAAGTTGAAAGAGATACAGCAACTGGATCACATGATGAGTCAGGGGAGCCAGTGACCATCCCCATGAGGGGAATTCTGAACACTGGAAAGGAAACAATGTGGGATGCCTTAATGTTTTGCTGAAGTACCAGACACTTCCAGAGATGCTCTGGATAAGAAGATCTTGCAAGAATGTATCCATCTCAGTCTTCTAAATTCTTCACTGAAAAATAAGAGATGGAAGTTTTTAAAAATTTATTTTAACAGCAGAAAATTTGTTTTAAGGACAGCAGGCATTAACAGTCTAACAGAAAAGAAGTCTAAATGTAACTACATTTTGTTTTTGTCTTTCTCCATTCCCATTTTACTGCAGACCTTTCAAAAGAAAAAATTATCCACAACATTTTCAAGCATGGATTGTGATGTGGAAAGCAGTCCATATGAAAAGGTCTTTCAATATCCCTTTTGCTAGCTTAATTATATACTTGCTTTGAAACTCTCGTATGTTGCTCTTTCGATGCTCGCAGGATGCCCCATTGTCATGCTCTCAAACTTTCATTCCTCTGGAATTGCAAGAACCTGAATATCCATTGCCTAACAAGGTGTTTGAAAATCCAAGATAATATTCAACTATTCAATTTAAAGCTGACACAATTTTGATGAAGTATTCCTTCAATGCATGCACTGTGAGATTAACTGTAGACTTCTCTTACATAAACATTTGAAGGAGGAAATAGATGGCTGTCATTGGGAAGTAGGGTTGCCTTTCTGGGCCCTGTGGCAGAATGAAATCTCAGGTCTAGTGGCCTCATGCTCATTGCATCTGATAAGCAACACATTTTCAGGGAGTGCAGAGCTGAGCTGCAACCTGGTACACACTTTGTCTTTTTAGCAGTAGTTACACATCGCAGCATCACATCCTACCACACCAGCCTCATGGTGCATGTAATTACTGCCACTTCACAGTGGGCAGGAGTAAGTATAAGCCCTTGACAGTAAGAAAATGCATTCTCACCAATGAAGACATGAAAGTCATACCAGCCTCAGGTGCAGTGATTAACAACCTTCTTCTGCATGCTGAGGAGAAAATTCACATTTGGAAAGGTGCAGTTAACATTATTTTCAGTCCCCTTCAACTTCTTCTGAACTGGTATCAGATCAGGGATTTTAGTGAGCAGGAATTATCATAGTATATTTTAATATTCCTTGAGTAATTGCATTGATTCTGCCCCTTCCACAAAATCTGAGTTGTTTTCACCTCTTTTGTAGAAAACTAATGCTAAAAGGTGCAGAAAATTTACTTTGGATTATTTTAAAATAATGTTATATAGATATATACCTATAGATTAGTTATATAAAAAGGAACTGTGGCTGGTATCTGGATAAAGACTAGTGACAATCTGCACATTTATGGATTGCACAGTTTAAACAAATAGACATGAATAAATCCTGAAATACATGTGAGAATAAAATACTACTCACAAATGTGCACATGCAAAAAGAGAAACAAGGAAAGGGACCAGCAAGATTAATAGACCCAAAGGCAGTTAAAAAAATTTAATTTAATTTTACTCTCATTTGTACATTCTATCAAATTATAATTTATGCTATATCCAGGTTAGGAGAAATAAAAATCTGTCATTTAAATTCCTACCACTCTCAGATGGGCACCAAGATTTCTATGCAGTCATCACATTAATACTCCCCATGGGATCAGACTAGAACAAAAGAAATTAAACCTACTTTTCCTTCCATGTATATTTTCCAGAAAGTCTTTTTGTAATGTTCTGATTACAGAAAGCATCTGTTCAGGGAGAAACTCAGAATTAAAATCAGAACAGCTTGATTGGAAAAAGGAGAATACAGCAGACTGACCACATGCTCCAAAAGAAGTATTAAGAAATCAATCAGCTTTCCAGTTGACTGTGGTGTCCAGTTGTCGTTTGTAGTACCAATATTGTATTAGTTGCAGAGAGATCAGCAAATGGGCACTAAACTCTGGGGATAAATCTTGTTTCTTTTCAGCCAGTTTCTCTTTGCAGTAATTAATAACTGTTATTAACAGTAAATATTTTTGGAGTGCAAAATGTACATCATTCAAAATAAGCCAAAGCATTGAATTCTGAATAGACCTGACTTCTTGGTGCTCTAGCTTTCATTTTTTCCTCCTATTAGTTCCATGTAGAAAGAGAGGTCTCAGTATAGTTATGAGAATCGTGAAATTCAGGTTGTGGGAGAATAAAACAATGATCTCAATATAGCTCACCAAGCTCATCCCCTACAGTCACAATTTATTTGTGCATTAATCATGAGTTTGATGACTACAAACTGTTGACTCTCAGTATTCCCTGAACATTTCAGAGGTCTCTTTGACCATGCAAATTAGCAATAAGTGGAGCCCTAACTATATTAATAATCTTCCTTCATGGAGGGGGAAGGGAAGACAAATAGACCCAGATGACAAAGTCTTCTTAAAGACTTTTTTCCCTACTTTTTGATGATGTATTCAACATTTATCTGCTATTGAGCTACTTGAAGAATGGCAAATTAAGAATAACACATGACAGCTGTAGTGGGCCCCCACTTAATTAAATATGCATGACCCCACATAGTTCACTTCCCAAGAGGCTGGTCTTACACAAGAATCTTAATCTCTCTTGCTGCATCAATTTTCCTCCCCTTTGCACACTAGCAGCACCCTGGTCAAGTTTAGCCACCAATTTAACCAAGCAATCCATATTTGCTCCCTGTCTTTGGCCCTCTGAATAACTACTCCATGGAAAGCAAAGAAAGCCATAACCTCCTCACCTCAGAATAACCTGGAGCAATATCCCCCTTCACACAAGAAATTGCTTGATCCGGGCAGAAGTGATCAGATATTTCTTGTATTACTTTCACAATATAATTTAAAAAAATAAAAATAGTTAACACCTTTGAGGTCTTCTTCTGTTTTTTTCTCTTAGCTTTCACAGTATGTCACTGCTTGGCAGCTAATTAGCATCATGTTGAAAAACAGTGTTGTGAGTCAGTACCAAGTGACAGGGGAGGGGAAAGGGCTTGGAGACTGGTACAAGCACATGCACTCCTCCCTCTGCAGTCAGACCACCCAGCACAGGGAAGGGAGGAACCTGACTAGGAGAAAGCATCGTGATTTCTGATTTATTGGCAAGCCATAGTCATGATAATGGTGCTCTCAGTGCTTCTCTTGCATCTTTTGCAATACTTTTCAAGTAGCAATTTGGAACTGAAATAATTGAACAACATAATTAGACATTTATTTTAACTCTGTGGGCCAACGTGTTGGCTGAGGCTTTGCAAATGACGAAAACCACAGCTGCCATGTTCAGCTTTGGGAGCTGCTCAGCTGCACTATGTGTCATCAGTTCCCATCCTGCTCTCTTATTTTAATTAGACTCTCTTGCAGGCAACAAATCAGACTGATATTCTTCCTACATGCTGCAAGTGCCCAGAGCAAACTGTGAATATTAAGGGGGAAAAACAAAGAGACAAACTAGATGTTTGTGCTCTTATACATGAGATAAAACAGCTTTACCAATACAGTCAAATCTATCAAAATAGCCATGTTCAAGGGAGAAGTGTCATGTTACTGTCAAGGAAATGTTATTTCAAAGTTGTCATGCAGAAATACTTCTGGCAAAGATAATCTCCATGCTATCGGGCCTGGGTTATCTAAAGCTCCTGGCCCAGGTCCTACCTCCACTTTCCTTCCTCAAAATTTCTTCCCAGCAAGGGGATAATATCATATGTGTTGCTTGTGGTAACAGCAAGGAAAGAGAGCATGTGGCAGTAGGGATGTGTTGTCCATGCCTCCCTCCAGTCAGCTCAGTTAAGTACCACAACTACTTAGAATTAGAACCCACATGAGAAACAATCAAGGCCAGTTGGCTTGTTCAGCCTGGAGAAGAGGAGACTGAGGGGAAACGACATGGCTGTCTACAGCTTCCTCATGAGGGGAAGTGAGTGGGCAGATACCAATCTCTTCTCTATAGTGACCATTGACAGGACCTAAGGGAATAGCCTGAAGTTGTGTCAGGAGAGGTTTAGGGTGGATATTGGAAAAAAGTTTTCTGTCCATAGCGTGGTTGTGCACTGGAACAGGCTCCCCAGGGAAGCGGTTACAGCACCAAACCTGACAGAGTTCAAGAAACATTTGGACTACGCTCCCAGGCACATCATGTGATTCTTAGGGCATCCTGTGCAAGGCCAAGAGTTGAACTTTGATGATCCTTGTTGATCCCTTTCAACTCAGGATATTCTATAATTCTATAAAATAAAACCTCTAAATCTCTCCTCTCCAACATCTTTTTCTTCAAGAGGAACCTTTCAAACTTGTGAGTTGTTTCCCACTCGCTGTGCTTCCTCATGTTGGTGTGCAGGATGTTCTGCCTGTGTTGTACGTCAAAGGACCACTGCACTTTGCAAGTTGCTCACATCTTCCCCTCTCATGATCTGCATCTGCCCCCATTGTCCCCAGCAAAACACGCAGTAAAGTATCCTGTGCACAGCTGACCCCAAAGCGGACTGAGTGGAGGAAACAGCTGTAGCAAGTAGTAGAACATATAACTTAGTGTGGAGGAAAAGGAGGAAGCACAATAGGGCCTTGGCACTGCATCTTGAGATGAAGTCTGCTCTCACAGTTCCTCATCAGCTGCAGATGAGATCTTTCTGTAACAGGAAGGGAAGGAAGGAAGGAGGGAGGGAGGGAAGGAAGGAGGGAGGAAGGATAGGTTGGAGGAAGGATAGTGTCCCCAAGCCCACAAAATTCAAGAAGGTAATGCTAGTATTACAATACTTGGTTAAATTCAATATAGATGTTAGCACTGATGCTGTCAAAGATTCAAATGATAGCCCCTATCACTAAGAGTCATCTGAAGGGAATAAATCCAGATCTAAAAAATATAATCATTCCATGCCAGACAGCAGTACCTACCTGTGATCACACTATCAAAGTATTTTAAGCACTGTAACAGCTACTTTTCTTGAGAAAAAGTTCCAGATGTGATCTGAAAAAATCCATTGTACCAGGTCTCATTCTTTGAAAGAGGTGGAGGGCTCTAATTTCCAATGTTTCTAACTTGGCTAAGACAAGAAAACAGCTTCCATTTCTTTCAGTATTATAATGAAAAAAACCCCTAAATATTCCCAAAGAAAAATATTTTAAACCATTCTCAAATCATCAGATCGTTTTACATAAAAAAACTGAACTACTTGTACACTGCATGAGCCATACAGCAACAAGTTACTTATCAAATAAACAGCAGGTTTGAAGGATAGTTATAGAGGAGTCCCTGGGCATGCATAGAGCAAGACCCTTTAATTTGAAATGATCTTGATTGGGAAAACCAGCAGAACAGTAGCTTTTCTCCTGAGAATGTGGAGGTTTTACTGTTTTACTCAGGAATGCACTGTGGCAGGGAAATGGGAAAATAAATAACTAATGAAAATTCTCTCTGGAATGCCAGTATCTGGTTTTAGAGAATATGGGACTGCTTATGTGAGTAATATCAATTGCATGATCCTGGTCCTGAAATAGAAACCTAATAGAGCATAAAAGGTGGAATAACTAAATCATCTGAGCTAGGATTGCAAGGATACACAGTTATCAAATATACAATTCTGGGCATTCATCTGATCTCCCTAAGTGAAGGCCAGGCTAACACAAACTGAGGAAACAAACACTGCTTGAATAACTGCCTGTTGACACATTGAAAAGCATGTACATGTTTGCCAAGGCAGGCAGCTCCTAGGGATTATGCTTTTCTCTGAAAAGCTATCAGCTTGCAGCATGTATCTGAGTTTACTAAAAGAGCTTTAAGAAAATGTGTTGAACAGCAAACAAAAATAGTACCAAGTGCAGGCAGAGCTCAAACAGCTGCATTGCAGTAGATGTTTGCTTTGAACGTCGTGACAGAACAGCATTCAACAAAACTATCCAGTGTGTGTGCTCAAAAAGGATGCCAGGATGCTGCCAGTTCTTGTACTCCCACTGACTGGGATGACAAAGCCATGAGCACAATTGTCAGGCAGAAGGGAAAAGTGAAGAACTGTGCCGAGGTGCTTCAAACAAAGGAACATAAAGATTTCTGTGATCAGCTTACATCTGACTAGACTATGGGGAGATACGGCACAGGGAAGACAGAGCAAACAGACTGATGAGAACACTGGAGACACACACTGAAACAGGAAAGATTGACACTGCAGAAGGGGAAAATGCTGCACAGTAGTGAAAGTTAAGGGTGAGGAATGGATTATAGAAGAATGTAGAAAAGCTAAATAACAATAAAACCCAAATAAACAGTGAAAAGCTTGCAAGGTCTTGTAAGGCCAAAGTCTGTCTCTTCATGTTTACCTTACCAAACATGACCAAGACAGGGTCCCTGGGGTTACAGCTATATGGCACACATCAGTCTTACGGTGATTATGTTCCTCCTTGTCCCAGGATCTATTAAATCTCTCACCAGACATCCCTCACTAATGAAATGAAGTTTGGTGAAAGAGCTTACCCTCAAAACGTAAAAGTGCTCAAATCCCTTTGACAGCACCCAAAATCCTCACTAGCAGTGCAATCCTTACTTCTATTCTTCGGCATGTCTGTTTCAGCCTGCCCAATTCCGCATCTAGCTCCCCACCAAGACTCAAGGGGATGCCAAATTAGTCATTCCTTCACTGAAGTCTTGAACAGAGCCTGTTTTAACAGGTTTCACAACGCACATAATTCACTCTAGACCAGACACTCTGTGAATGTTTCTTTCTTGGAAACACGTGCACAAGCTTCCCAGCAGCAAATCACCTTTGCAACATGCAGAGCTTTTAACTCGGGTACAATATGATCCTAGTGCCATTACACAGCTTCTCACTCAGAACTGGTGAACATACAAGCAAAAGTACCTGTACATTCAATTCTAAATATATATCTCTCTAACATTTTATCCAATACAGCCTTTAAATTAACTTAAAACCAAAAAATGTAATGTTCTCATTGGTGGTTTTGGTTTTTTTTTTTAATCCTATTCAATTTTCCTCTTCGAAAGACAGAAATGAGAAAAGCTGATTTTAATCAACTGGGGGGGTTTGGAGTTCAAAATCGTTTTCTTCTTAAGAGATTCAGAATTCTTATCTATTTTTTTTCTGACCTAATAGCTTCTTAAAAATTAGTGGACCTACTTTTCTCATTTCATTTCATTCTTACTCTTTTCCACTTCATTAAGCCTTTTAACACCTGATTAGTTTCAGACAAACCAAATCATTATTACTCTTATCTTTTCTATGTTGATTTTAATAATGCCTTTTACATTATTGCAAATCTCTCCTTTACTTTTTACCTGCCTCAAATTTTACATGAAGCTACATTGCTTGCTTTTTGTTCCACAAAGATGTCACAGCATCCTTAATCATACTTTCTCCATTATCATCACCCACAAGTTTTGACTCAGAAATTAAAGTTCTTCTATTCAACAGACTGTTATTCCGATCCCTGCTGATGGGTAGATACTTCATTCTCATGACTTTACTTATGTATTTTTATATTACTTCAGTACAACCCTCTATGACTATTTTTATATTGTTTCTGTATAATATTTCTCAGTCTTAATACTATTTTTTACAATAAGTAAAATGTCATTATGTCCTCTTCATTTACTAAGCAAAGAGCCCTTTATTTGTTTTAATTTCCTTTCAGTGCCTAAGGTTGACTGCTTGCAATTTTCTTTACTCATTCATTTTCTTACTTAAATCTTCACATTTCTTTTAGTGGTTTAAGGCACTCTAAATACTTGGCAAGATCATGAGAGTTTTATTAATTTAGAAAGATACAAAGATCTTATCTACAATATTTGAACTCCATGTTTCCTGATCTTTCCTTTATTTCCTTAAGGAAATCCCAGCATCATCTTCACATCAGTTTCTGAGCTTCTTATTTCTGTTCGTCTTCAGCTCAATTTCCTTCATTCATTGTATCTCATAGTTTAGTCAGCAAATCAAACATCTTATTTATAGACCTACTTTTACTCTCACAAAATTTAAAGAGAACTGACACATGTCAATTCAATCTAAGAATGTTTTCTGTTACCAGAACTTTTTTCACATTTTCAGTGCTTACCACACTACCTCTCTAAACAAATTTACGTTCAACCAGGGACACAGTGAATTATAATATTAGGAAACAGAAGGACATGTGACTGCAGGCAAACAACTGTCTATATAGTAAACTCTACTTTCATCAACAATTAGGAACTAACATCTAACCCTAAATGAAGAAAACACAAACATAACCCTAAAAAATAAGTCTAATAATATCTTAGTCAAAAGTATGTAACACTTGTGCAGCAGTAAAACATAGTTCAAAGAATATATTATAATAATGCATCCAACCTCTTCTTGTCCCTTATACCAACACACAGTGATGTCAGCAGCAATTACAGCAGGAAATTAACAGTTAATCCATCTGAAACTTCTGCTTTTTTGACATCACATCTGCCTTACCACGGCCCACTCTATCACTCTTCTGCTGAAAAAGAAAGGTGTGCAGGTGGAGGGCTGACAAAAAGAAAAAAGCAGGACCTTTTAGCTGCACCATCAGAAAAGAAGTAAGGACATAACTGGAATTGCTCAGGTGACAACCACTTACTGTCTCACCACTTGCCCCTACATTACACATAGTAATTCAACAAGGTGAAAGTGAGCTGCAGCACAATTAAAAACTAAAAGCAATGTTGAGAACATCATAGTTTGAGAAAAGCTTTAGTAAAAACTATAGGTTTATTTTTTAAAAAGTAGTATTTTGATCAGTTACATACAAATGCAACCTCTCTGTTTTTAAATAAGAAAACTGAACATATAGACCAAGAGTTTGAATGGGATTAGAAAAAAGCTTGGCAGATAAACTGCCAGTAGCCAAATCACAATATGTGATAAGGACAGTAGCAGGAATCCTCATAATAAAGATGCAAACTCTTAAGAAATGTAAGGAGCTATATTCACAAATACATGAATCAAAATAACAATTAAAACCCCCAGGATTTATTTTTTTTCCTGAATAAAGGAAAAACTCCTTATTTTTCCTGAAATATGGGCCTTAAAATATCAGCTAATCCAGACACACAATCAAGATAGCAGCAACAACATTAAAACATTCCTGATACAAGTTTTTTAAGAAGAAAAAGTAATGACAAAACCTCAAAAATGCCTAGACAGCCCTGTGATGGAATATAACAGCAGCTAGCAGGTTTTTCCCAATGTCAGAGGTGTCCCTTACTGCTTGAGTGCCAACTCATGAGTTTGAGTTGCCAGTCAAAATACAGAAGACTAAAAGGGAATCTGCATATATATAATCAAGAGAGCACATGAAGTCTACAAGGTGTAAACACATAATGAAAATCGCTGAAAGGCACAATAGGGATGAATTAGTGAAGTGAGACGCAGTATTGTTGTCATGTGAACATCCTTGATTTTCCCCAGCCGTAGAGACACTGGCTATCTCCTCAGTTCTAAAGCCTGATATAAATAAATTGTCAGTAAAAAACACTCACAGATGGACATGGGTCACCAAGCACTGGACTGTTTGACACTATCGGCAAAGAGACATGAATCCCATAAAAGCTGATAAATGTGAGTGGGTGCAATAATTTAGGTCAGGGCATAAGGGCCTATTTTCAATAAGAGTCTACAGTTAGTTCTGCCCTGTAAGTAAATTGCTTACTATCCCTATAACTTTCCACGAAAGTTTTCACCAGGTGTACAACTTTATTTACTTGTTCTTAGCTTTTTAAAGGCTTTCAACAGGGTTGTTATACATGGACTGTTTTTACTGGTACTTGCAATTCCTAAAATGTGTAAAGGTATAGAGGTTTTTTCCTGTAATAGCTTGAAGTCAACAGCATTTATAGGGTTTGCTTTTTTTTATCCTTTAACATTTCCTGTTTGAGGATCACAAAAACTGTTCTCTTTATGTGATTGTCTGCTTATATTGCTGTTTTCAATTTGCATAATGTATCATTTAAGTAAAGGTAAAGAAGCATTTCATCTTGATAATTTCTGCCACAGCTGAGATTGCAAAACTGCTTCTTGTTAGAAGGAAATTTTTAAAAAGTGCAATCACTGCAACTTTCCAGATGGCATCTAACATATTTTTCAGTCTGCTGCAATAGTATGTTATAGATATGCTTGCTACTCAGTTCAAACTTGGAAACATTTGCTCCAGCTGAGGTAACTCTTTTGGTCACACTTTGTCATCCTAAATCACGTTTCCTGATAATTTCATGATTTTTTACTTTCATATCTCTAATTTTTTTTGTGTATAAAACTCTGCAAGTTTGACTTACCAAGACACTCTATTTCTCCACTGGTAATTTCTTTGCTTTTAAATTTGATTCTTTTCTACAGCTTCCTCTAAGTATAGCACAATTTAGCAAAGATGCCATTCTACATTTATCAATGTCCTTGCCTCCTCCTAACTTCAATTGTCTTCTATTATTAATAGCAGGTATTGATACATGCAGTACCCTTTACCATGGACCTATCCATACGGCTAGATCCTCAAAATATCAAATTTTTCCTATGGTTTATGCCTGATACTACTCTGGAATTAGTTTTTAATTTTAGAATTGCTAGAAATATCAGTGAGATTATACTGAATAGTTTTGCGCAAGTCAAAGTCTGGCAAATGATCTATAAATATGTATTTTTTGTACAAGTTTAATCCCACATTTACCTGAGTTTTTGACACAGCCAAGTATATGAGCCTTATACTTTTGTAAAGTCACTGCTTACTGGCCTAAACTTTGATTCAGTATGGCAAGACCAGGCAGACATTCAATTATTTAAATAAAATAAAATCAATAAAATAAAATCAGTCCATTCAAAGTGACAAAGAACATATAGATCATGCTGGCTTAAACAATTCTGTTGCTTCACTTAAGGCTGCAAGTCAGATCCAGAGCTGGCCTGTTAGAGGAAAAGAAAATATTTTGAGTCACTCTCAAGCTCTTCACCTGATCAGGAATTATTATTTGCCTGAATTCTCCCATCCTCTCTTTACACTTCAATGCAAGTAGGGTACCTAGCCTTATTGTACCTGCAGTACAGGGTCATAGAGCTGTGAAGATGATCAGCAGAGTAAAAAAAGATTAGCCCTTGATGAGATCATCTTCCCTTTCTTACATTAAGAATGCTATCCTTCTCTATCATCTCTTGACCATGTGCAAGTCTGCAAGCTGATGCAACCCCTCGCTTGAAATTCTTTCATTAGATCAAGTGTATTAAAATAGGGCATTCAAATTCCTACTTGGCTGTTACATTAATCTGTCTTTTTCCATCAGTACTGGACAAAATTTCCAAGTTTTTAATTGAAAATTTGAAAATCTTGGTTTTGTTGATTTGTAAATGTAGGTATTTTAAAGAATTCTTTTTCAATCATAGTTTTTCAAACTCAAATTTAACATCAAAGACAACAAAAATGTCTATTAATTTCATTTTTTATTACATCTTTCTTGGTCAAAGTAAGCTCTATGAAACATTCCAGCTCCAAAGAACTCTAGTTCTTCCATTATGTTTAATGACAACTACATGGGCTCCAGTGATCTGCAAGATCTGACAGAAAGTAGTAAAATCAGCCACCTGCATGCAAGGGCCAGAAGAACTGCTTACTGTCAGACCTGAAAGAGTCTGCAAGGAGTGCAGAGTTTATCTACAATACATGCACATCTGCCAAGTGGTTAATGATTCATGGAGCTATCACCGTATGTTAGTTCAGGTGGAATAAGCTGTGGAATGTCTCAGGTGAATTGTTTATATACCACTGCTTGGATGTTGTCACAGGCTGTGAAATTCATATGTGATGGCACCAGCAAGATCATTTACTTGTGATGTCTGAAACATTAAATAGCTTTATCCCAAACTGAGGGAATGTGTTAGGGTTATTTCCCAGACAATGAAAAGCATTTGTAAAGCACCAGATTGTAATAATACATGCAATTTCATTTTGAAATACAGGGATTAATAGCATACAATGCCAATAATGTTAGTTAAATTTTACCTTCAGCTAGGATTATTATAACCCTGTGCGGTATTCCTCTGCAGCCGCTTTTTAAAATTCTACTTCCAACAAAACAGTTTGCTGCATCTCTCCGCAGTCTTTTGCTTCAAGGAACACAGGGACTCTTCTCCACCCCACTGCAGTCTGGTGCACTTATGCTACCAGTTTAAAACTGGCCAGAACCTATGCCTGTTGCTTAGTCTGAGCTGACACTGAACAGACTTATGCCATTTAGTTCTCTTGCCCTCCAGTGAAGGCAACAGTGTATTGACTCCCATCAGGGACTCCCAATGTCCAGAAACCACTTGGTTAGCTGGTGCAAGCCAAAACCACCCCAAAGACTATTTTTTTTAGGTGCTTAACTTCTAGGACAGATGTAGCCAAGAATAAACAAAATCAAAAATTAAATAAAATTACACTTGTCACAGAACCATAAAGGTTGGAATAGACCTTCAAGATCTTTTAGGCTCCAACCATTAACCCAGCACAATCATAATTCTCCACTAAACCATATCCCCAGGTACCAATCCAGAAGTCTCTTGAACCCTTGCAGTGATGGTGACATCCCTGTGCAATGTTCAACCATTATTTCAGTGAAAAAAATTCTATTACCTAATCTGAACTGCCCCTAGTGCACCTTATGATCATTTCCTCTTATCTTCTCATTTAAGACAGCAGAAAAGACCAACCTCCCTCTCACTACAATGTCCTTTCAGGTACCTGAAGAGAGAAATGGGGTCCTTCCTGAGCCTCCTCTTCTGCAAGCTAAACAGCCCCAGTTCCCTCAGGTGCTCCTCATAGGACTTGTGTTACAGATTGTTCACCAGCTCTGTTGAGTTTCTTTAGTTTCTCGCTCCAGCACCTCAATGTCTTTTTTGAAGGGAAGGGCCCAAAAACACAGGACTTTAGGTGCCAAATACTGCACTGGGTGATGCCTACAAAAGCTCCTAAAGTAATGTGTAAGTGGAGTTATTTCTCTTCTACAGCAAGTATCTGAGAGGTTCATATAGTAGTCTGAACAATTAAAAATAGTGTTTTGTGACAAAATGAACATAAATTGTTCCTGCATTTATTCATAACTGAAGAAAATGCTTCATAAATGTTATTTACTTCACAGACAATTTCAGTCTGATTAAGTAGAGCATCCTTCTTCAGGAGAGCACTTGAGCACATCCTCAAGTTCCACTGAATTCAATTATCAGTTTGGTTGAGGGAACCACTTACAAAGAAAGATCAGGGAGGAACACTGGACAAAGGAAAGCATGAACTGAATAGCTGAGAAGGACAGAAACAGTATATAGGACAAAGCCTAAACAAATAAACAAACAAACAAAAATAATACTAAAAAATCTCAAACAAACAAAAGGGCCAAAACCTAGGACTTGAGGTTAAATCTGGTGACTTTGTGCTACTGTACTTTGGCCATTATAGGGATCTGTACCTCACTCTTCAGCAGTTCCAGCACAGAGTAGAAAATATCTTCTGTACTTCTTTTGTGAGTCTCTTCATGACTCTTGCAAAATGCTTTATTCTATAGAAGTTTCCCTAGAAAACTCTTCAAATAAAAACATCAGTAACACAACACAAAGCTATTTGTAACTTGAATTAACTACTTGTGAGGTCACTAAAATATAAAGACATTAATTTAATATGTATTAAATGAACAGTAAAAAAAATGAAATAACAGTTTCAGGGAAATGCAACAGCAATGCTTTGGCAAGGACATAACCAATACCCATGGGGAAAATCCATTACAATGAATTAAGCACATGATTAAGTAATGATTTGGTTGATTTGCTCAGTTTAGCACACCCAGCTCCTATGATAACGGAAGTAAGAAATGCTCATGCTGTATAATTTACTCAATGAATTTGACTTTCATGTGAATAAAGTAACAATAAATCAAGCTGCAGGATACAAGAGAATGCTCAGGCTCATTCTCTCAGCTCTCATTTTAAGCACCTGTAACCTATCACTGCCACAGATCATTTCTTCCCTTATGATTGAACAACCAAACCACAGCATGTGTGGGAATAGAGGCTGGATACTTAACCAAGGATCTAAGTTGGGAGTTCACCATCAGTTTCTACATGGTCAAATTTAAACATTTTTGCAAGACTTGCATTCCACAGCATATTTGTACAAGAAAAAGACATAAAAACAGTACGCCAAAGATCTTAAAGTACCTTAGAAAACAAATAAATTTTTAATATTTTTCAAAATATGCCCAGGTTATCTGAGAACAGAATTGCCTTTTCCTCCCATCCACTGCCCAACTTCCCTGTCACCTGCCCTTCTCTCCTCCTCCCCATTCCTAGAAAAACATGCAGGAGAAAAGGCCTTTACAACGGCATCAGCATCTGCTCAGGTTTAGGTTCAAACTCTCCTATAGGTTTGGACGTTGGATTTTACTGAGAGGAACCAGCAACTAAAAAGTTATGATTACCAGCACGTAGGCCAGTGTTTTCAATCCAGATCTTCAAAGGAGAGGCTCTTGATTTTCCTCCGGTGGCTCCTTATCCTCTGTTTATCAGAGAATTAGAGTGTCTCAAAAAGGGATTTCAGAGATTAGGATGCTACAGAGGAACTATCCCAAGGTGGCTCAAAGGAAAACACTGAGAACACAGCATATCCTGATATTTCCTCAGCCACTTGTCTGGGCTTCACTCAGGTTTACAATGAGACAATTGTTACGTCCAGACTAAAAAAGTCTAGTGAGTTACTGCTAAAGGACTTCTTTTTTTTTTTCCAGCAAATGCTGCAGGTCTCATGTTTCCACCACACCTTCTGTACTTTTCTCTCTGACAACAGCATAGTTCTTCCTTACTGGTGGCATTTATATCCACTGTTTTTGCGTTCCAAGAGAGAGCATTCAGTGGCTAAGTACTTGAAAGGCACATATAGCACATGAACAGAAGTTTCCATACATAGGGTTTGATGCACCTACTTATCAGGTGGACATACGTATCAGGCTTTGCCCACAGATGCCTCAGATAGGGTACTGAACAAGCTGTTAAAAAATTGGCTCTTTCCAAACCTTTCTTGGCATACAGACACATGTATTTTGAACAAATTTCAGAATATACCAATCCAAGTTCTCTCCTCATCACCATTTGCAATAGCAAGCTGATGGCCATTTATGTTCACGTGATCTTATTTATGTCCCAGAGAAGACTAATTGTCCATATTTTAAAATACAGCTTATTGACAATAACTTATGGAAATAAGGGCAAGATAAAACATGCATTATTTAAGAACTGATTGAAAAAGATCTGACAAGTCACAAGTTTGATAACTAAAGATATTCAGAAGCATCAACACTGACATCTTAGTTAACCTAGGTGGATGTGGAAATTATCAAAGCCCAAGATACTTATGGATCCCAGGCTCTTAAAATCACAGAAAGAGAAACTTCCAGTTAGAGAAGTGGAGCAGACTTAACAATTTCTCTACTTATGTTGCTCCATTACAAACAGTTATAATCTTTTTTCACATTCAGGGATAAAATTTATCACATTTGCTCTCCAAAAGTGGTATTTATTGCCATTTTATATGCTGAAGTTAAAAAAAAATACTAAAAAGGGGCTTCAGTGTAATGCCAGCTGTGCTGACTCTCAGACAGTACTGCTGCTGAAAGAGACTTGGAGCTCCACATGGAGAGCACGAAAGCAGACCTCAAACATCTCCTTCCCTGTGATGGCCAGGGAATCTTGTAGGGGCCTGCTTATGCATTCCTGAGGCATCCCACCTTCTTGACCTTCAACTGTCAACATATAAGGCAGAGCCTGCAAATGCTGCCTCCAAAGCACTGCTGCATTTTATAGCTCACAATGAATCACATAACACAGTTGCAATGAGGAGCTGGAAATTGAGAAAAAAACACAAGCACAACTTCCAGCCTGAACTGACAGATTTAATTCATTTCCATAAAAGCAAAGACTGTCATTAAGGAGAATAAATAAAGGAATCAAAGTCAATTGCATGGTAAAAAAAGAGGCTGCTATATTGCAGCAGCAAAAATCATTCAGACAGGCTCGAACTTGTGTGAATAATCAGGCCCATTTAACTTCTAACTGGACACCTCTACTCTTACAAAGTCTCCTTTGAGCCCCATATCAATACCACCATAACACCTAGTCACAAAGCTGGGGTGGAGATCAAAGGATGATTGTGTCCCTAGGTAAAAACAGTCTTCCTCTTGATGGATCTGTGTCCATACAACCCGCGTAACACCTGCGTCCCTTAAGCGGAGCCCTGTTCCCTTCAGGGCCAAATCTGTAGGCATTCTAACACTTGTCCATATATACTCCATATAGAACATTATCTGGTGCTAAGGCTTCCTGGGCATATAGGTTCCTTGAACAAGGGATCTGTGAAACACTGTAAAAAACATGTAGGAAATTATCTTCTGAACTAGAAACTAAATCATACTCCTTTGTCAACTCCACATCCTGGACAGATTCCTGAAACAAAACACTTTTAAGGGACCCTATAGGGCTTCTCCTTTGTTATAATGGCCCACTGGCTGTGGTCACTTCACATGACATATACAGTTATGTGAGCTGGGCACTTACACCTATATACCTGTTGTAAAATGAACAGAAGTTTTCAAAGTCTTTTGTGGGTAAGTGCTCTAATCATTAGCCTTGTAAAAGAAGTATATAAGAATTCCTTAGTCTGCAATCAGTTAAACAAAAAAAAAAGAAAAAAAACCCAACCAACCAACCCAACAGTAGATACAACACCGAGGAGCCCTGGGTTGTTTGTGTTGTTTTGGCAGGCTCACCCATGCTGTGAACAACACTTCAGAGCATCTCTTTATTCAGCTTCTTGTCATCTGAAAAAGAAAACACTTCAGTGCATTTTTAATGAATTTCCTCTACTTTGAAATGAAATTTTCCCAGTTGTGGAAGTAAAACTCTCCACAGAACAAACAGGAAAAGTCACATAGGAAACATATCCAAAATTGCAATAAATACTAGTGAGTACATCTGGACACATAATCTGTCCTAGAATGCCTTTGGCAACTTGTCTCAACAGCTTCAAGCCTGCTAAGTCTCCAGCAAGATTTCTTTCACACTATTGCACAGGGCTGGCACATAATTCCCATACAAAGGCTTTCATCAACATTAAATACAGTTCAGCAATATAGCTAAGTCCTCTACTCCTCTTAAAGACTATCCCCCAGCATCACTTTCCAACAATCTGAAAAACAAGCCTTTGATCTGTAATTTCTCTAAATCTTGCTGGCTGAATCACATCAACTCATGCCTCCATCTTTTCTCACCTAATAGCATCAGGTTGTGACCAGTTCCTTCCTGCACTTACACTAGGATTGCTCTTCACCTTGCCTTTTGAATTTTCTCCTCCAGCTATGTTGAAGTCAATACAACTTCCGTCTCTTTGTGCCTGCAAGGCTGCCATCCTGACATAACAATTGCTAGCATAAGCTACAAAAAATCATGTGGGCTACATCCAGTCTTTTCCCAGGTGTTTCTTCACTTATATCTGGAGCTGTCATTTAGTTGGTTTCCTAGATAATTTTAGTCTTACCATCTCAGACCATTTAACAGGCTGAGCAGGTTTTACCTGCAATACATACCAGGTCAGAGGCTGCTCAGTAGATCAACAGCAATATTCAGCATTTGAGACCAAGATTTTTATTCAAATGATGGCATACTTAACTGTTTCTTCTTCAGGACCATTCCAAAAGAGCATCCCAGAATATATATGTGAGACTGAGCCCTGCAGAAAGGAAGGAGGAAAAGGGCAGAAGGCAGTGGTAGGCAAAAAGTCAGACCCTGACTTCCCCAACTGAGTTCTCCTCAGCTGTAGTTTTTCTCTCAGAAGTTCTAACACTACATATAAAAATAGAACACTTTAATGGAAATTGAGAGTATCTATTCCCAGATCAGTCTCAGATTTTTCACTGGCCCACAGTAAGAACGTTCAGACAGAAAACACAGGTTCAATTCCCTTAAAGTCAGACTGAAGATATGCATACAACAGAAGTCTCATGGTCTCAGAACTACCAGTAATGGATCTAGTGCTCTCAAGAAGCATTAATCAGACCCAGTACAGTAAGAGGAATGAAAAATTAATTTAAGAGGTGTTTTGCACTAGCCCAGAGCAAAGTTCCTAATTGTTTTCAGCCTTCTCTTATACTACCAGCAGCCATAGTTCTAAATTACATTAAACCTACCCCAGCATCCACTGAAGTTGCTGGCAACTTTCCTTGGGTGCTAAACAAGTCTCATCTATAACTTGGAAGTAGAATTCCCAATTTAATCACTGCATTTGGGGTAGATAGCACCATGACATATAACATTAAGTTGCAGCAGCAGCCTGTATGACTAATTTGTGTATCTGGCTTAAAAATGACAGCCACAGAAGGCAGCATAAAGGGCTATAGTCTCCCAAACCTATGATCTAGCTGTGGTTGTCAGACACAGCAGATTTCTTGGCATCAACATCTGTCCCTGAAGCAAGCAGCAGTTACAGCACGTTGCAGCATTTTAAGCCATTCTGACAGCTTTCAGCTCAGCCTATAAAAAGATTTGATGGTCTTGGCCACACTTACAAAAGAAATTAGGGTGCCCCATCTCCTACTTTGCATGGGCCAATGTGCATAGCAAAATGATTTCTCCATACATGTCTCTCTACTAATATTTGTTGCAAGCTGTATTTCATTCTTGCTGAAACACAGTTTCTACAAGTCTGTATCTTCTAATGCACAGAAGCTTTACCAGATCCAATCACAGAATATTAGAAAATTACTTTAGGTCATGTAAAGAATTAGAGCAGCTGACAATTGGCCTGTTGGCAGGTAAGGCAGGGAATAAGTGCTCTTAGATTGCCTCACAGGAATAACAAATAAATAAATTAGATAATCAAGAGGGCACTTTGTAATCAAGGGTGCAGTGTATTATTTGTTTCTGAAGCTGTGAGAGGCAAGGTAATTCACTGAGCATTTAGCTTGTAAAACATAGTGACACACATCTTGACAATGATACATCAGTAGACTGTAGTGGCGTCTTAATAAACAATACAACTGATTAACATCCATCATATTGCTAATCAAACTCATCCCTTTACCTGTTAAAATCTAAAGCATCAGGTTGACTGAATAACTTAATGTTCCAGGAATAACTGCAGCAGAATCCATATCAAAGTAGTTCACTATATTCCTTCCTCTTCCTGCTTTAGGCCACAATTAGAAGGACAACTGTTTAAGAACTCTCACAATTGTATTTTATTTGACATCAGCAATATACACTGGAGTATAATAGGAACAATTTTTTGCACAATCTTTTCTTGCAAGATGGATTTATTTTCCAAATACATAGATGTTCATAATACAGGAAGGTAACAGTTAAGCTGCACAATAGCGAAACAAGTTGACACCTATCATACCAGCTTTTAAATTTGTTAGTATATTCAGGTGATCAGCATTGAACATATGCATTCAAATAATTTAGTTGACCTCTGATTTTTCCAATCCTCCTAGCCACATTATTCCATGCAACTAAAATAAGCACCATGAATGGTGTAAAAGATATAAACCCCCAAGGCTGTCCCTGCTTTGATTTTCCTTCAGTTTTTTTGCATGTATGAGCCAATACAAAGGAATAAACATCAGAACCTGGCAGGGCACAGAAACTCTTGCAGCATCCATCTAGGACAGTTACATATTGCAGAAGTAGTACGTTCTTCACAGAGAAGTTAGGGAATTTAGGACTTTTCTTTAGAAGATGTTAAAGAAGCACTTCTACTATGGTTGCTTTAGTGTGTATTTTCTACATATCACTACTTTTACAGAAAACAAAGATAAAAATACTTTACTTCCAAAAGTCTCATATTTTTCACTGACAGTCTTCCTTACAATGTCTAAGCCTAAACTCAAATGCTATGGTTGCAAAGGACAGGTTTACAGTAAATGAAAATACCAGTAAATACCATTCTCTTGCTTTTTACTTTTTTTTTTTAGCTTAAAAATTACCCACATATATAGCAGCTGCTGCACATCACACAGAAATACCCCTTTTTAATTTTTTTTGTTCCCCAGTTGGTACAGGTCTTAAACTTTGAATTTGCTCAGAAGTTGGTATATTCCAGCCTGCCTCTCAACTGTGAGTTGAGTGTGAAAGGATGTTTCACATCATTCATTAGATGGATCAATTTTAACAGCTCACAGAAGTGCCTCAGCAATTTTGAATATCCTAACTGGGACAACTGGCAGAGCACAAGGGCAGTAGGTGAAGATGAGGAGAAAAAAGGAATCCAAGGCAACTATTAAGGGGGCCTATTTGCTTATTACCAGCAAGTGAATACTGTCTGCAGACAGGCTTTTAAGATAGGTAGCTGCTCTATATGTTTGCTAGTGATGCAACACTCTTCACAAACACTCAAATCTGATGGTCCTGGCCACAGCATCACACAGCATGAGCAGGCTGGCAGTGCTCACACTCATCCAGAAAATTTAGAAGTCAGAAAATCTTTGGTCTGCTCTATAACTGACTTGTATTTCAAGCAACAAAAGTGGTTTATGCCACTGCACTAGCACTGGATCTTGAAATCCACAAAACAAGCCTCAAATACCACTGCTTCAGGACTCCAACTCTACCTACTCTTGCTGCTTGGCTGCCAGTTTTTATCTGTCATTAGCATGGGTGCACACCCTCTCCCTGCCCAGACTGTGCTGTCCACCCTGGTGATGGAGATGTGATGCAGGGAGCCCACAGCTGAAAGGAAGGCATGTGAACCTCATGCTATCCCAGAAACTGCTGCTTCTCACCTCAGCCACAAGGCAAGAGAGCAAAGCCAGAGACAGATATGGAAGAAATTAAAACAGTGCAAAAGTAAGCAGAACATGCCAAGGCGTGGGTTTTGATTTTACACTTGGGGGGTTTAAAATAGCTAATGAGGTGCTCTTAAGCCTAATTAAACTCTCACATCTTACCTCAGCAAAATGCCTCAACTTTTCTGACCCTGAACTGGGATACCTTCTCCTGCTGAGCAGATTGCTCCATCAAGACAAAACTTAGACTTAAAAAGCGATGTTCCTAACTCAGTAAGGCCAGCACTCAGTGCCCTCCTGACCGGACTGATGAACTGAACCTAAAAATTCCTTTGTCTTGTTTGAAAAGGCATTACCTTCTTCTCTTCTCCCATGGCATAGCAGAGAGAAAACTTGGAAGACTACAGGGAGGCTGTTAACTTGCATACTTAGTAAGACCAGCTTAGAGTGTGAAGATCAAAGAAAGTCTTCTCTTTTACTCACATATTTTTTCTTATCTGATTTCACTATACTTATACATATGATGTCCAGAGAGGAAAGTGAGAAGTAGCCTTTTAAAATCTCTTTACCGAATTTTCTCACCTTCTGTTTATGTATCATCTTTACAGTCTCTAAAATAAAAAAAAAATACCACCCATGTATTTATGAAATGGCTACTGAAAATCACATGGCTAAGCATATTTTCCTCTATGACATATATTAACTACCTTAACAGAAAACTCACAGACATTCATTGTGTCTTATCTTCCTAAGTAAAATGGCAACAAATAAAATTCACATTCTTAGTACGAAAAAAAATTATATTTAAAATTTAAAAATTTTTATCTGTTCTCCAAGAGAAAAGATAAAAAGATTTTGGTTTTAAACAAAATCTGTCTTATTAATATAATCACAGAGAGACTCCTGAAGTTGGCTTAGAAGTGTTTGCTACCTTCCTAAAGTTTGCAATGGAGCTTGTGAATTCCATGTGTGCAGGTGAGAAAACCTCTTAAAAAAGATAAATTAAAAAACCTGAGAAAAACTCAGTTTGATCTTCTTCATAAATAGACAACAAAATGGAGAAATGAGTGTCAAAGAGAAAACAACGTTTTCCTATATTTAAACTACAGGAGAGGTGGTAGGGGCAATAATAGCTATACTTACAAAAAAAAAAAAAATCAGTGATGTAGTTCTGCTTCTGGAAAGACCCACAATCTGCTGGCATGAGGCTGTGGGGACTTACCAGGCAGCAGCACTAAGTATGTTCTGGTTCATTACCAAACATGTACTTGTCAGTCCCACCAGTGTCCATATCAGAACATTTAGCAGACATGCAAGGAAAAGACAAGACTGCAGTACACCTTGGTCCCCATTTGAGATGTTCAGTGCTGTTACAGTGAAAATGAGCAGTGCTGAGCCAAAGGCAGGGTTTTCATTCTGCCCTATTTTGTACTCCAAGAAAGTGTTTTACATCCCACCCCCAGTACTCCAAAGACTCTGGTGCTCTACAGTACAACTTGGATGCACGGCTACGTGAATGTGTTCCAGCTGGCGCAGCTGCTGCCTCACATCTGTCCAGTTTTCTAGCCACAGCACTAGAAACTGTAGGACAGATTAACTGTGCTGATCCTCGCACAGGATTTGCATTTGGAGTTCAATTCCACATTGCACTCGGCTTGTTCCTAAGCTGCCTACTTGGAAAAGAGTTTAGGAGGCATTTTCGTAAGTGGCTTAATTCAATATAAGATCTGCATAGCCTTTGAGAGAGACAGTCTTACTCTCCTTACCTCTGTTTCTGACCACAGGTTCCTATCTTCTCCCACATGAGCAGCATAATAGCTCCCATGTACCCATATGGTGGGTACAAGCACATCTTTGCCTTTCATGGGATCCACATTATGCAAGTGCCAAGGTTGTGGATGTACATTTTCAGACACGTCAACTTCAAATGCATCTGCAGCCCACAAGCTGTAGCACTGACCAGGTTATCAGAAATTCTTGGCACTAAACAGCTTCCATGAACGAATTCAGGTACAGGAATGAATCTTCAGATTTAGCAGGAAGGCATG
Source organism: Sakesphorus luctuosus (assembly GCA_013396695.1). Taxonomy (NCBI): domain Eukaryota; kingdom Metazoa; phylum Chordata; class Aves; order Passeriformes; family Thamnophilidae; genus Sakesphorus; species Sakesphorus luctuosus. The sequence continues at coordinate 1,206,809 of VWZD01008862.1, read as the reverse complement.
ACACTTTTAAAAAACCTGGCTGTTACTGTAATGAAAGCTTTTTTCTTCCCTCCATCCCCTCTGATAACTGAATGAAAACAGAGACAGTAATCTCTGTATTTAGTCTCTTAATCATAAAGCAAGTTAAATGCTAAACATTCTTAAGTGCTTTATCACTTAAGATTAAATATAGAGTCCCAGAAGGATTAAAAAAAATGTTAGTCTTTACATTTTTGGTTGAGAAATGTTCTAAAACAGAGGAAAACAGTAATACCTAATAAAACTCCATCTTTTTCCCTTACCATTGTCTCCTAATTATTCCCAGCTGACAATGAAATTACAGTTTTTTGAAAAGCTTCAATGGAACACAAATTATTATAACAGGACATTAGATATTTTTTACTTTCGCATTATACTTATAATGAAGAAATAATTACTTCTAGCCTGTTTCCTGCCAGATGCAGTTCTAGTACCTCTAATAGGACATATCTTAAAATAACTGCTTGGTAGTGAGAAACAAAATTTTTCATCCATACTCGTGTTTTCCTTTCTCTTCCTTTTCTCTCTCTTCAAATAACTTCATTGATTTTGGTTCTTCCATAAATTCTGGTCAGCTTCTGTCTTTTTTTTTTTCCATTATTTATCATAGATATAATTCACAAAATCGCCTTTGTGGAGGAAAAATGGCCACAGGGGGCACCAGTGGTATGAAAAAACATGAGAGCACTTTTTTTTTAATGCCAGTGGAAGTAGGATGAGAATCCTCAGACTGCAGTTTCACGCCAGCTTTAACCCAGTTCAAAGCATCATTCCAGTCTCCTCACTCTCTCCTTTGTACCAGCAATAAGACAGGGAGACAGATTAGACATGTCCCACTGCTATTAACCAGCCAAAAAGCAACAAGACAAATTCAGTTTTCAGCTAGACAAGTTATTTCAGCCTGCTCACCACAAACACTGAAATACTTCCCCCCATATAAAGCAAGACAATAAAAAGAAGGCAAAAGTACTACATTCATCAGTAATAGTTTTATAATGGAGTCTTCAAAAAAAGCCACAAAAACCCCCATGGATTCTGCTTATAGTCCCTCTAGTGCAGACTGCTTCAGATGATGGCAGGACATAAACCAGCTCCAATCCAATCCAACCCAGACTCTCAGAATACATATGCCCTGAGTCCTGCCCTGCCCAATATGCTTCAGCAGCCCTTCAAATATGGGCTAAATACTCAAGGCCAGGATTTTTCACAAGTGGATTAATTTCCACCATGAAAGCACTGCTGGTATTGATGTATCTACGGCATGTATCTATGATAAATATTTTCACGTAACTGCTCAAGAACTCTGGTTATCTGAAATGCCTCAAAACTCCACCACTACTCCAGTGACAGAGAATGTTGCCACAAATTAATAAAAAATGAAATACATGTACATGCAGAATCATGTATTTATGAAAACTACCTTATTATTCATTTGACAACCTGGTACATTCTAGCAGAAAAGGAGATTTTCAAGTTTGAAAATATAAAGCATACTGTGAAGTTACTGTTAATAAGGTTAACTACCTCATATTTTTAAATAATTTTGAAGAAATATGTTTTTTACTTCTGGGTCTTCTATCGTCATAGCAGTTTTACTCACCATGGAGATGATCCACCAGCACAAGACTATGAGGCAACACAAAGCAGTACTCAACTAAATTTTGCCATGCATCGAGCTCAGAAGTCCAGCCGAGTGCTTCATACTGTCACCTGCTTCTTCTACCAACATCCAGTTCACTTTTTTCCAAGGATGAAAACATGTTCACAAATAATGATTATTTCCTTACGTATTTCTTTAAGCCATCAAACCATTCTTAGATTGCTATGTCAGTTAACAGCAACTTGGATACAACATTCACAACAAACACTAAGCAAACAGTGAAGGAGATCAACAACAGAAAGCCCACCAGCAGGAAATAACCCAGACCTCTGTACTAGCTGAATATTAAATCAGTAGTACTATACTTTTCCTCCGTATCTTTTTCTTGAAAATAGATGAAGATTAAAAAAAAAAACAAACCGTACCTCACATGGTGTTTTCCATTCAGAAGGGTACTCTTTAAAAACAAGACTATTAGCATGTGCATCTTGAGTTTACCTCCTTAAAATTCAGGGAATTCTTATTATTTCTACGGATACATGTATATATGTATCAAGGCTGCTGCAGCAGCTTTAGTATTTTTAAATGCCAAAACTAGGCTATTATTTAAAAAGAGCATTCAATAATTGATGGGAGTTTGGATGATTTTCTAAAAAAGGGAATCTCCAAGGCTTTTTATTTTTGCTGCTGTTATTTTTATTTTGAAGAAGCCATCATGCTTTCAGTTCCTCTCCACGAAAATGAAAATAGAATTATGACCAAAATAATGTAGTGAACTGCAATGGATATTAACTGGTTTGCTTTGAAATCCTTTACAGTGGAATAATACAAAAAGCATAAGAAAGTCTAAGAGATATTTGTAGATGCAATAAGTTACAGACTAGAAGGCAATGCTATTCAGCTCGAAAATAAATACCTACTGCATTGTTTAATTCATGTGAAAACAAAGTATGTTTTACAAATTCTATCAATTTTACATTAACTGCATTTTTCATTCTCTCCAGTTAAGGAAATAGTACATATCAATAGCAAAGAGATCTTTGCAGGGTGCTCTGTATTTCACACTACTCTCACTTGCTTGGGATGTGGCAAAAACTTACTTTCAAGGGCTGATGTACTCAGAATGTGGTAAAACTGTCCACCACACTAACATTCTCTGAAATAGCTACATCTTGACTCTGAAGAGAGGCCTACAAGTGAAAACTGCACAAATTAACATGTATTAGACTCTTTCAAAATGGTGCATTTTTCCTTCCAGTAAACTTTGTTTAAAGTGCATTGAAGTAAATGAAAAACACATATCCATGTCAGTGGATACCAGTAGAGGCCTTTACAACAATATACACTTACCTTGGAATCCCACAGTGAAAGAAATACAAGGTCTTGGGGAAAAAAAATCAGGGAAAAAAGATGTTATTGTCATTGAACTTTAAACAAATTTTTTCCTGGATGTTTTTTCCTAGTTTTTTGTGGTTGGTGATTCATGATTAATACTGACCTCCATAATGCTATTTACGCCTTAGATTTTCACTGAATATGAAATTTTCTTTATAGAGCTTTGTTCCTCCAAATGTAAACAGAGGAGCTGCATTACTTAGGCTGTATTGCTTTACTCCTGTAAGACTATGAAGGGAGGCACCTCCTCTTCTCCCCACTTGGCACTGACCTGCCACAAACTAACTGCCATGTAGCTCTGCAGTTCTGTAAGACTTCTACAATTTTGATTACCCTTGGTTTTATTGATGTCATCAGTAGATATTATAGTACACCTAGGCATCTCAACACGACAGCTGCCATCTTCTTTATGTGTTATTCAATATTAGGATTAAATAAAATCAAGGGTAGAGTTTTGACAGCTGTCTGTATTGCAACTCATAACAGTGCCAGCCACACAATCCCTTTCTATTTTTCTTTACTCCTTAATCTTTTGGGTTGAGCAAAAGTTCTGGAGCCCAGTGCGCGAAGTCCGTGATCTACTCTGTTTTCCCAACAGACTTCTTGGAAATTTCGGGGATTTGGAGGGACAGTGTGCTATAGTACACTCCTACTCCTAGGAGAAAGATTCTCCTGGGAAAACTCCTGTAGTATCTATGGGAAGATGTCCCAGGTGTGTCTTCCAATGTGTGCCTCTAACAAAACCCGTGAGGTCATTTCTTCCATTCTGGCCTTCCTCCCACTTCCAATAGCACAAGGGATATGGGAGCATTAGGTTTTGGATGTATTGGATAAATATACACTGTATACTCCAATGTTCTCACATTGCATGCAGACGATGTACCACAGCATAAGGTACACCGTGGCCAAATGACATACAGAAGGTATCAAGATGGTGCAAGGAGGCTGAATTCCGTGCATATAGAAAAGCTGAGTTCACTCATTTTTTTACAGAAATACTGGTTAAATCCCATTAACTACAGTTACTTGGCTTCCCCATTTTTGGTTTGGGGTTTTTTTTGCAAGGTCCATCCCGAATGATGATAATGGTGAGAGGCCAAAGGCTACATTTGAACATCCTGTAATTAGTATCTTTTAGTGCCTGTTAACAGAAAAGCTCTGATTACACTCCTTATTAAATTATTTACCTCTTTCATTCAATTATCATGTGGTCTACTTGCCTGATCGCAGAGTAGAGTGGTACTGCTGGTGAGCTCTAAGAGTTCAGGTCACCACAAAGAGCTAGGGTCTACCTTTGCCACCTTTCTCCGCTTCATTATTTTCACCATTGCAGTGGCACCTGTTAACAGTGGGCTCACAGTTGACTACAAAACACACTTCGGTTTCTATGAAGGCAACCTTCCTGAGCCATATTTTTAGCTGCTTTACTCAAATGACTGCATTAGTGGTCAGGGCTGCATCACTTTAATCTGTGGAAGTTTTGTTGCTGGTAACATCTCCAAGGAAACAGCAGTCAGCGGAGTCAGTGGAGTCTCTGTTTCCTGGTAAGGATTTTTGGCTTTCTATCCAGTTTCCTTTCCTGTTGACAGATATAACTTATCTGAAGCATTTGATTAGTTTTGCATCACTATGGAATTGTCAAAGGAAAAAAGATTCTTTGACAAAGCCAATAGAAAAACCCACCAAAAAAAAAATCATCTCACTCAAACTCATCTATAATAAGTCATTTGGTCACTGAAATGACACCTGCAATGTTCTCCCTCAGGATTTTAGTTAGCAGTTTTGAACATTTGGCCTGCTATATTTAGCATATTCCCACCTTTTTTTTTTTTTTTGCTTCTGAGTTACAGTATCACTGAGCACACTACAGGCTCTTTACTGTTTCAGATCACTCTACAAGGTGATTAAATAAAATCAAGAACTACTGTTAACAATAAATTCCTATATACATTGTCCATATGTATTTTGGAAAGGTTACTATAGCAATTTCTTCATATGCTGCAACAAAAAAATGTACAGTTCAATAGATTAGTCCTAGACTCATTTTTTTTTATGTGTCTCATCTTCAATGTAGCCATGGAAGTGTTGTAAGGTACTTCAGGAATACGTTGACAGATTTAAAAATAGGTAATTTTTTTCTGCGGTATCCTTAAAAATTTCTCCCAAAATGGAAGCATAAGAATAAATATTTGGAATCTATTAATTTTTGCAAATTTTTTTCCTCCTTATAAGTCTTTAAAATGAAACTACAATTGAATTCAAGCAGCACATTTAGATCAATCTGAGCCTCAGCCAGTGCTGATCCCACTGAACAATGCAGTAGAAGTTGATTATAAATCAGTATATTTGGATGGGCACAAGGAAGAGACAGGCATTTATAATGAATAGTTTAAAGCTCTGCCTGAGAAAAAAAACATCCTTAGTTTTTATCACAGGAGAAAGCCAGGAGTAATTTCAGTAACTTCTGCTGCACACACTAGGTTCTCCATACAGAAGGTCATTTGTGTAATTGTAATCAATAATAGCCAGAGGATTAGCTTTGTTTCTTCTGGTTTAACAAAATAAATAATCAACCTCTTGCATATTATCATCTATGCTCACAATCTGTTACAATGTGACCTAATTAGAGAGGAAACAGCTACAGCAACTAGCAATATATCCAAAGATACAAATTACTGCAGTTAGACATCTTGCATAGGTGCTCCACTTCGTGTTCCGTGGTACACCATATGTAATGGTTTTCAAGGAGTGCTATAATCTCAAATGTCTTCTAGATGTAAGACAAAAAAGGGAAGGACCATATTTGGCCTTTTGAGAGCATCCCTTAAGTAAAAAAAGACTAAGGCAATTGTTTCTATCATCACTACATTAAAGTCACATAAGACATTACCACATCCTCTGCATTCTATCATCTACAGTTCAATGTTACACATGAAAGAGCAGCCTGGGATCCATACTACACACTGCAGTATGGATCTCCTGCCATCTCCCAAGTGTCGTAAGTTAAAGGTAAGATTCTCAGCCATGAGCTGTCTAAAAGGCTTGGAGAGCCAGAAGCACAGTCATAGTTTCACCATTATAGGTTCTTTTTATTCTGACTATTGTCCCAGCATAGTCTAGGGCGGTCTGAGACATGCCCTCAATTACCCACCCTGCTTGTGGTCTCTACCAGTTCCTTAATCACTATCTGGGCACAGAACCACTCACCTGATCTGCCCTGCAGCACAAGACTTTGACAATAGGCTACCAATCTGCTATTCCAATCAACTGAAGCCAAGGATTAGTAGAGACCCTTTAAAGATACAGCCAGATCACAGCTGAGAATTTGGCCTTTGCTTTTCACTTGTCACCTGCACAGAAAGACTAACCATTTGCCTAGCCAGATGGATCTGCACAAACATTTTTATATGTTCCAGTGAAAATGACATTTATGATCAAGATTTCTATCAGGCTTAACTACTCAATTTTTTAATAAAGTTGCCTGCTTGCATATTGCAAATTGAGATGTAAGAAAAGCACCTATCTATGCCATAGTTTGAAATAAAAAAAAAATGGATCATAAATTAGCTTTTCCCCCTGGGCTCCACCTAGAAACTTTATTTTTTTTATTTATATCACAGCAGTCTTTCACAAAAAGAGTCTCTTTCATTCACTCAGTGACATGCAATCATCACACTCATCAAAGCACAGGAATTTTTTTTTCTTAACTGTGAACACTTTTAAAACTATGATGAAAATTTAACTTAACACAAACATTAGATAAAGTGGGGGCAGAATATGTGTTCAAAGGAAATAAAGAGTGTAACTGAAAAATATGGGGAGGAAAAAAAAGAAGGAAAGGAAAAACCAAACCCCAAAACATCCAAACTAAAAACAAAGAATTGAACATTGCTGATCTGGTCCTTATCTATTACAACAGATGTAACTTAGGAATAAATCCACTCAGGCTGGTCAGAAAGGTCAAAGGAGAATCACGCACTTAAGATCACCTTACCAAACAAGGAAATCCAATTTTGAGAATTACATCAGATTTTATGAGATTCACTCATTCTTATTTTGGAGTGAGTTACAATGCAAAATAACGTTTAGTAAAAATATACGGAGCTCTACAACTCCTTTGCATAACTTTCCCGGAGTTGCACTTTCCCAGGCTGGACTCTCTTTTCTTTTTTCAACTTTTCCTTTTCTTCCCCCCATTCTGACAATTTTAATCTAGCGGGGAAAGTTTTCTAACAAGCACTGTCAAAATATTCAGGATGTGGATATTCAGGAATGCAATGCTGTGTTCAGACAGCAGTGCTGGGTGCCTCAGGGATTTGTAATAACCAACATGCACATTCCTAACAGTCAGATGTGTTCCACTGCGCAGCTGTGCACCTCTGCCTCTGATTTTTTCGGGTGCATGCTCCTCCCAAAGACAAGTTCTGTGCATCCAGAGTAGTTTGCCTGATGTGAGTGATGGTTCATTTCTAGCTGACAGGAGGAAGATCCATTACTGTTACCCATTACTCTGGTAAGAGATACATAACTATCTCCAACAACTCCAGCCATTACAATGGGAAAGTAGCACACAGCTTTTATAAATGAGAATTACTGACCTTTTTAAATAGTTTCAAAAGAAGAAACTCTGCATCAAATGTGAGTATAATTTAGGAACTACTACATAGCAGCAAAACTACATTAGACTTTCTGATTTTTCCATGGTATCCTTGGATAGATACACCACCCAGTAGACCATGTTAAATGCTCCAAAGGTAACAGGAAATAAAATGCGTGCATATTTGTCTATCTTACTCGTGCCAGAGTGGGAGGCAGGGGGAGCAGGTGGTGTGACAGCAGATGGCTTTGCAGATGCTCCTAATGTATTAGGTGTGGTGGTCTGAATCTGCTCCAGTCTAGATCCAAGCAAGTGCTGAATGGAAGGGGATCCAGCTGTGGCATGCTGGGATACAAATCCAGTCAAAATTGGGGTAGAAGGAGGAGCTGGAGGGGTAGCTCTTGCAGAAGATAATGTCTCTGATGCTTTGATGCGTGTGAAGGGATTGGGACTTGATGCAGAAAGGGAACGGGGTGTAATGTCAGAAGACCCCTGAGCTACAGACAGAGGCTGGATGGAGCTGTGCCTTGTGTCAATTCGGCTCCCACCATCAGCTTCGGACTGTACTGTGGCATTCATTCTTTTCCTCACATTTGAATTGGCATCTGTACTCTGCAAAATTACCAAAAAAATACTAAAGTCATTCTTAAAATAAACACTCATACAAAACCAATGGAAACTACAGTCACGCACTATCAGAGTAATACATATATAACCAGTAGCTTTATCCTGAAGCACAAGGGTCATCATGAAAATAGATTTAATAGCATATAAAATGATAAACAAGAGCTCTTTTTACCTGTGGCTGAAATACCAGTGAAGGCATTTAATGCATCACACTTCATGTAATGTGGTACCTATACAACCTTAATACTAGGAGGTTAAGTATTTTTGGGTTAGAGTCATGGCTTTTGTAGAGGTTCATGCTCAAAACAAGATTCTCTGATGTCCACCTATTTCTCTCATGATATAGAAACATTCTAGATGCAACTTACCAGCCATGATAATTTACTGCTTCTTATCTCCAGAAAAATAATTAGCATATACAACAAATTCTAATCTGTCTTCTAGACTAGAGGCTGTTAAAATGCAAGTATTTACCAAACCAAGTTACCACATTGCTGCTCTTTCAGAAATATAGCCAGTGCTTTTTCACATCAACCACAGGCAATAAATTCCCCATGCACAACTGAACCAGGGCACAAATTCATCTTTCATCAACTAATCATCTCCATTAATTAACTAATAGAAGTGGTGAATTCTCCATCACTTGATGTCTTCAGGTGAGTCTGGATGTCTTTCTGAAAGATATATTTCAATCAAATAGTACTTATTAGGCTGGATGAGGAACTGAAATACAGACAAGGAAGCATAGACTGGAAATCCATCAGTTTAATATTTTACTGACTTTTGGGAGTGGGACTTGGCCTCTGCCTTTCTTCCCTGCATTTAAGAGGAAGACTAATATCTCCTGAACTTTCTTCTGAAAGTGTACCTGAAGAACAGAATTTTGAACCTTCATCCCTGCACATAAAATATAATATAAAACATATTATAGTTTAGATATAATATGTGAATACTTTTTATTCAGACACTAAATACTTTCCAAAAGACAAAGACTTAAAAGCAGATAGGGTGTACATACTCAGCAGTATTAATACAGTTCTAAATACAGACAGGGCCAAAAAATCACTTGTTATACATAAAAACAATCCTGTTTTGCACCCCTCTAATGATACTATTTCCAAGCACTGCCCTGCACCATACCTACTGTGCCTTTGGCTCCCCTCCCTTCAGCCTTTCCAGAGAACCCTGCCACAGCTCACAGCACAAATCAAAGGAGGAGATGGCAGGCAGTGATCTCTCTTCCCTTCTTCATCCAACAGCAATTCTCTCCAGCCAGGTTATAGAGCAGTAACAGAGAACAACTCAACTCTTATTCAAGGTACTAGCAGTAACTCGAGAAGTGTCTGTCTGCTACATCAGTTGTGCTGCGCTGTTCTGCTCAAGAATTGGAGCTGAAAAAAAATCTGAAAAAAATAATCATTTTTTTAAAAAAATCAACAGTACAAAGCTGTTCCTGGCAATACTGCTGGTCTAAATTTATCTGAAACTGTCACAGTGTGGGGTGATAGCCCTGACAACCTCTTGATGGTTTAAGGGGAACACCTCAGCCCCTGAGGGGTGCTCTCAGGAACCACTGTCAGGGGACAGAGACTCCAGCATCTCTCTGAAAGTCCTTAAATCATATTGATGGGATTACTGAAGAATGGAGTGTTAAGGAAATGATATGGCCCTTCTTTGCCACATCCTGTGACACCCTGCAGAGAACCAAGGAGCCACCCCTCAGGCATCTATCTATCACCCCCAAAATACTGACTATAATCACTCAACCTACCTAAAGAAAAAGGGTATAAAAAGAGATTGGATATGAACAAAAACTGGAGAGAAAACTTCCACCATCTCTGGGAGGATACCTATGAGGTATCCTGTCTCCCCAGCCCCATCGGACATTGCAGGGGTGAGCAACCAATTCTTACTCTGCTTTCCTATGCCTTACTAATTATAATTTGCTATAGCTCACCGGGTATCTATGTGTTAGTGGGAAGCGGCTATATTCTTCCTGTTGCTTTTGCTTTTTACTGAGTGTGTTTAAATGTAGTGTTGAGCTATTGCATTTCTGGTAAGTAATCGTCTGTTAGTTAAGTTTGTCATGGGGGGTATACTGCTAGAGTTGCTTGTAGAATGTGTTTTGTGTCAGTTTCTTTTGGAGTTTTTTTGTCATCAATTAAACACAATCATGCAGCTAAATGTTATAATCAACTAAGCAATCCATACAGACATTGTCACATACTTGTACTAATAAAAGTTATTTCAGGAGCTGATACAGAGAAAGTTATTTTTCTTGCTATTAAGTGTGGTCCATAAACTGAGTGTCAAAGACCTTTCCAGGCAGTGTGCTGTCCTGTGTTGTCTCTTTGGGTGAGATGCAGACAGGCTGATCTGGGTTATATAAAGATTTGGTGTTCTGGGATGCTTATAGATAATAAATTCTCCCTGGCTAAAGTATGGTTCTCATAGGAAGGTCCAAAATCTTTCCAGCCTGTGTTCTGTCCATTGTTCGACAGGCAGTGCTGGGTTCATAAAGCTTTGATTGTTCTGAGGACATTTATAGCAAATAATTTTATATTAATACAAGTGGGATAAGAAATCTTTGCATTTCTGCCACTCCTTTTCACGTGACACACAGCCTGTTTATGGCAGATGTATTTGTCAGCTCATGGCTGATATACTAAAGAATCCCTCTTAAGTTTCAGTTTTCCTTCCTGCATAGAAGTGTGTCAATCCCTATTATTTACTCTTCTGCATCTTTAATCCAAAGAAGTAGAGGAGTGGAATAAACACCAGAAGAAACTAGTACCTCTTGAAAGAAACACTAAAGTTATTCTTTGATACAGAAGCCTGTGTCACACTCTAGGAAGTGCAGAAGTACACACAGGTGTGCAATTTGGATACTTTCATACTGGGGTTGTCAATGACCCAGAAATAGTAAAGCAGCTTTCAAGACTGCTAAATTGAAATGGTAAAGTACAATCAGGACAGGAGTGCATTTACTAGAGACTTGGTAATACCTAACAGAGTGTGTCACCTGAATGCTTGCAAAGCTGAGCAGATGCAAGTCAATGTTCACTGCCCAAAACAACAGATCTAAGCTATGGAGAAGCTGGCAGTAGAGTGGAAGAGGAGAGTTTTATCCTCTATGCGCAGATTCTTGGGCAACCTGGCTTTGCTCAAGTATGATTTACCCATCATAAAGCTCTCAAGGAGTGCCTGGGGAGCAAAAGTCCACAGACTGGGACAGGGATTGCGAAGTAGATCTGCTCTGGAATTAAGACACATCTCCCTTCCTTCCTGCTCTCTTTCTACCTTAGAAAAGTAGCTTAGAGCTGCTGCTGCTGGAGAATAGAATTACCACATCTTTGCTCAGTCTATGTGCAATGAGAAAGAATCGTCCAAAGAGTAGAACAAAAAAATAATTGCAATTAATTGACAGAGGCACCATTTAATGTTCTTCTTCACTTGTACTGTCACCTGTTTTCAATGACCACCTCAGTATACTTCCCTTTTATGTATCATCAACCACAGACAGAAGACACACAGGTTATTGTCATGCTTCTCACATTCCAGTCATCTCCATTTCTTTTCTGGGATCTTGCTTCCATCAGTACATTTGCATAATATCTTATCTTTCCCACACACTTCATCTGTCACCTAAGTGACCAAATCAGACCTGTTGCTACTTGATTCACTACTCATTTCCCATTACAGTCTCTCTTCTAGAATAAAATTCTCTATACTTTTTCAAATGGTCAAAATGTGTATTTGTGTAAAATCCTACTGGGCATTCATTCTCTTGTTAGTGACACAGAAAACTTCCAACACTTCAGAAACCTTAAGTTTAGAGAGAAACAGAGTTTCCTCATAACATACACATAAATGTACTACTCATAAAGCCCAAAGAGATAAGATTGTAAGATCACAACATAACACTGCATAACAAACACCAAAAATATGGGTACATATTTTGTTAATTCTTAGGAAACCATCTTTTAAACAATCAGAGCACAGAAATCAGAAATGGCATTTCTAACATGCTCCACAGACGACATATCATGGAAAACTGGGTGTTCTTCAACAATACCATTGTGGTAGTTTGGATTTGTGTTCTTGAGTTGAACCTTGTCCTTGAAATGTATTGAAACAAGCATGTTCCCTGAAGTACTCAGCTCCATGCCCTGTCAAAGCTGAGATGAATGCACACCTGTTGCCAGGGTGGCCACAACAGCACACTGCCCACCACCTCCCCTCATATATCCTCTTTTTGCAATTGTTTACTCAAGACTATATTGTAACAATAGCTTATTCTCCTCATTGAAAGCACTCAGGTATCGCTCCTAGTTGAGTTGTTCAGTTGAAAAATTCCTAGCAAAAATTATTGTTATTGGTTGCATACATATGACTCCTATATATTTCTTTATTCAATGTTAAAATGACAATTCATTTCTTCCTACACTAGTCAATTTCTACTCTGTACTGATGCTATTTCACAACTCTACATCATCTGAAGATTACTTTCAAGGTCACTAATAAAAACATTGAAGACACCTGATTACATAGGAAGCCTTAAAGAACGAAATTCTGTTGCAAAACATAGTAAAATATGACATTCAGTTGGTATTAGCACAACATTTCACAGACATTTCAGCTATGGTGCATACCCCTAGTAAAAGCATACTGTAGTAATGACAATCTGACCAACAAAATTATAAACATATGCAAAGCACTTGCTACCTCTGGAAATTATTTCACTTAGTCTTTCTTTAAACAACAACAAGAAACACAAACCTTCTACCAATCAGTAGCTTTTAGTTTGGAAGCACTGATTGGGTTTGCATGGCAAGGTTTGGGTAGCAGAGGAGCCACAGGGGTGGCTTCTGCCCCAAGCTTACCCTGTGTCTGACAGAGCCAATGCCAGGCAGCTCCAGGGCAGACCTGCCACTGGCAGAGGCCAAGCCAATCAGTAATAGTGATAACACCTCTAGGATGACAAATTGAAGAAGGGGAAAAAACCCTGCTCAATTGCAGCTCAAAAGAGGAGTGGAATATGTGAAACAACTCTGCAGACACCAAGATCAGTGCAGAAGGAGGGAGAGAAGATGCTCCTAGTGTCAGAGCAGAGATTCCTCTACACAGCCCATGGTGAAGATCACAGTGAGGCACATTGTCCCCCTGCAGCCCATGGAGGTCCATGCTGGAGCAGAGATCCACTTGCAGCCCATGGAAGACCCCATGACAGAACATGGAGCAGCCTGTTGCTGAAGGATTGCAGCCCATGGAAGACCCCATGACAGAACATGGAGCAGCCTGTTGCTGAAGGATTGCATCCCACGGAAGGGACCCACACTGCAGCAGTTCATGAAGAACTGCTGCTCCTGGCAAGGATTCACATTGGAGAAGTTTATGAAGGGCTGTCTCCTCCAGGAGGGACCTCATGCTAGAGCAGGAGAAGAGTGTGAGGACTCCTCATCCTGAGGAAGGACTGGCAGAGAAAACATGTGATGAACTGACTGTCACCACCATTTCCCGTCCCCCTGAGCCACTGTGGGGGAGGACATAGAGAATTCAGGAGTAGAGTTAAGCACAGGAAGAAGGGAGGGGTGCAGGGAAGATTTTTTTTTAAGATTTAGTTTTTCTATTCTCATTACCCTATAATGCTTTGACTAGTAATAAGTTAAACCAATTTTTCCCAAGTCAAGTCTGTTTTGCCCATGATGGTAACTGGTGAGTGATTCCCTCTGTCCTTATCTCGGCCCATGAGTCTTTTGGTACATTTTCTCTTCCCTGTGCAGCTGAGGTGGCTTTGGTGGGCATCTGGCATCCAGCCAAGGTCAAACCATCACAGGCACAGAAACAAGAAATACAACATGAAAATCAAATAGAAGCCAAATGAAAATGCAAGCCAAGAAAGGAAGGGATTATCAAAGTAAAGGTTCCTTTATGAGGGCAAGTCAGGAAACCAGTCAGTTATCCTGAACCAACAGAGAGCTGCTGTGCTAGTCCAGATGGGGCTCCACAGGAAACACAGAGTCCACGTTTTTTACATTCTCGCTCAAGACAGAGAGGACCAGAGTTTCTGGAGGTATTTCAATAAGATTTTTGGAAGACATTTAAAATGGTGTAGCTCAGAAACGCAAAATGGGTACCTGGAAACTACCATAATATCCAGTATATTACACCATGCAGTGCCAGGCCTAATATACACGATAAATGTAAATAAAGACGACAAATTCTGCTCATGTAAATGACATCTCATCCTTCCTTTGAAATAGCCTATCAGCCTGACTTGGTCCAACCAATTCTACGCAAACCAGAAATTATGGTTACAACCACCACCAACACCGAAGTTGTAAGTACTTTGCTCTGATCTATCCTCCTTCCAGAGAAAACCTTCTAGGTATTGATCCTGTCAGGAGAATTCAGCCTCTGAGTCTTTACTGGCAGAAACACTACAGATGACCTTCAAAATTCTTAGTTATCTGAGTGCACAATTCCTGTCAGTGCATAAACAAAGTTTGTAAGAGCTCTGATAATAATCTAAGATTATATATTTATATTTAAAATTGGAAGATATGTTCATTGAATAAAGCTCTGTGGTTTGTTGGGATAGGCTAATGCCTCTTTGATTTTTAACAGCCAAGACTGGCAATGGTGAAAGCTAAATTCCAGCCTTAATGGGAGTTGATAATGCCAGAGGTAGATAGACGAGTGTAGTAACAAAGTCAGGAATTGACCAAACTTAGAGAAATGTGGACTACATTCTTTTTCAGAAGAGATTGATAATCATGTTTCCTTTCTATCCAAATAAATATTTCATTATGACATACAACTAAAAAACAAACAAACAAACAAAAAATGCTCAGTACAAGAGATTTATAAAACTCCCATCCTATGCATAAGTTTACTTTATTGAGGAGGTAGAATAGGACAGAAGGTTCAAATTGATGACAAATTCTGTCACGCAGCATGCAAGACAAAAAAATCTTTTGAAGTATTTACTGTATTAAAAGCATAGAGATCTTGCTTTAATTTAAAGTATCACATGCTACTTCTCACAGTTTTTATCTTTAAAAGAACTGAAGTAGTGAAAGATACATTGAGTACAAATTCTTCCTGTGTACAAAGTACTGACATAAGATGACCTTTTGCTAGGAGTAGAACAAAGTCCACTGTATTTGGCATGAAGACAGGACATCTAAAACAAGCTCCTCAGAGGCATGAGTAAAATGTGGTAATTAATGCTGTATCCTTCCCTTGACTGGTGGATTCACATGCAATTGACCATGAATAATACAATGAATGATGCTGTTAGCATACTTCAGGATAAATCTATGCAATTTATTGTTACTGTGGTAGATTTGTGGAGCAAATTTGATGATCAGCTTCTAAGACACAAAGTATAAAACAAAACAAAACAAAGTATAACAAATCTATTGCTAGAAACTAATTCAACCATCAATTGCTTTTCCATTTAAGTTCAACTTTGATGGATACTGCTGTTTACTACAGCACTAAAATGATGCACAAATACGAGTCGATCTAAACTCTTTAATGTTTAACATGGTTTGCACACCATAAACAGCTGCTCACATAGTGTGGAAATCCTGAAGCTTTTTATAAGCCTACATGAGCCTCTACTTGAACCAAACAAATAAAGTACTGTATTGTTTTGTATGTAATACCAGTTTTTGACAAGCAAGGCAATTTTGGACTTCAATGAAGTCAAGATTGCAAATTTAGCATGAACTCAAGTAGCATGCAGCAGCTGAGCTGAGGTTCAAGAGAAGAGGATCATCAGCACAGCAATATGCAATACTGAACTGACAAACTTAGTCATCTTGTTGCAGAACAAAGAGAGCTGGTAACAACCACACTGTGTATTTCCTATGATAAGGCCAACCTAGAATCTGTAAAACAAATAAGAATATTATTTAAAAGTCATATGCCTGGGAATAACGCAGCAATGATAAACATGATTCCTGGGACATCCGGGAACTTTATCCTTAGTACTGTATTTAAGAACAAAAGAAGGCGAGAAGAGTGCAAGCTGTGAGAAATGTTGGTACAGCACTGCACAGTCAGCTCTCATGCAAGTCAAGAGTATCTTCCTGTAGCCTGTTAGTGCTCTACATAACAGTTTTAAATTAGTCTCTGCAATTTTAAATTTCTTCAGAGTTTTTATGATGGATACATCATATTGAGACATGAATCTAAAATAAGCAGCTCCTACTGCCTGAGCTAACAGTGGCGAATCAGTAGTACTTGGCATGGCAAATTACCTTTATAGGCCCTCAGATCACTAAGCAGCACAGCCATACCCACTGCTGAAAAACAGGTGCACATTAAAACTAGAGCCATGTTTATATATAATTCATATGTATTCTTCTAATCTGTCTCAGTACTCTTTGGAAAATTGCTCAGCAGTTGTGGGATTGGATATATAGGCATTTCTGAAGACCTGCATCACCCTTACCCTGTGACAGACCTTCACAGCCACAGTGTGAAGGATCCCAGAGCTGCTTTTGCAACATTTGTTTACTTAAAGGAAGAACTCACTGCTGCAGGTCAATACATTTTCTATATCATCAGCAGATCTTTGACAAAGGATATCACTAAAGTGGGATCTCTCTCTGGGACAGAGGCAGTACAATAGTTAAAGCAGTAGGTTCTATTTTCTCAGGGATAAACACACAGCAGAATTTACAAGTCACAACACCACCATCTGGTACCACTTCTAGTGGGAGAGAGCTAACACTTAGACATCCAGTAAGCAGCTGTCAAAGCTGGAGAGAAATGCCCCAGGTAGGATCATGCCTAAATTACATGTCTTTGCAGAAGGAGCCACCCAACTGTACTCAGCACTTTCAGCTCTGAGCTCCTTCCTGAGGCTAAAGAGCTAAGTCATACTGTAAAAAAAAAAAAACACTCATAAAAAGACTGTCCTCCCCTACTGTAACCCAGAAACCAGGATGGCAACGCAGGTTTACCAACAGGAGACCTCTTCTCAAATCTGTCCTGACTGTCACAGGGATATCAACCTAGGCTTTTTACACCTCAAGTGTTTTTCCACCGGGCCACTGGGCATTCTAGGACGAGTGATCATCCTTTACTGTTACAGATGTCACATTCTCCACCCTGCAATCTTGCCCTCCCGTTGCAGTGCACGTACAGAAAAGCTGGCTCCAGAATCAATTCCTCTCCTCCTCCCTGGCCCTGTATAAATTACTTAACATAACAAGAGCAGCTTCAATGGAACTTAACACGTCAAGGACTATCTAGCAGTCTGGTTACTAATACAATTCTTCACAACTGAAAAGGCAGGACTCAAGTCTGCTCAGACTCCCATGTGGGAATTGTGGGAGGCTGTATCTATTAAGCATGCTGACCACTGAGATAAAACAGGGTAGATATTTTTCCACCTAAGATGCATGGCAAACACGCAACAAGCAGCAAGTCAGTTCTGTACATGCCTACCCAGGGAAATTTACTAATTAAACCTTTCAGGTGCTTAAGCACCATTTTGCACACTTCATCTTCCTAAGTAAAAAAAGAAACCCAAACACAAACCCAACCAATCAAAACCAAAAACACAACAGAAAAACAACCACACCAAAACTCAAAAACAAATGAACAAAAACACACAGAAAAATAAGCCCTGAAAAGGGCACCACAATCAAAGCTGTTTTGAAATGGTAAAGGACTGAAATTGTTTATTAGAATAATCAAGCACATAACAAAGAGATGTTAATAAAATGAAATTAAAAGTGAATGGTCAATAAATACCTTTATGCTTTGCTGTTAATTTTGCAAGAATATGATTAGAGTCTTAAATGACAGCATTACTAAACCTTCCATGAGACACAGATAAATTAGTATATAGGAAAGTCAGTGATGTACTATATAAGAGCATGGGTTTCCCAAACTGGGAGATCCCAATTAATTCAAACAAAAATTCTGGCAAAAATTGGAAAGCTTAAAGCTACTGAACATTCTGGCATTCCTTACTGTTTAGCTGCAAAATCAAAATTGTTTGTATGGCAAATCATTTATATTTTCCTGTTAAACTCTACCACAGTGGTTTTTATCCTTAGCAATCCTTCCTAAGAAAACAGTCTGTTCCTCTAGGAGGACATTGTATAGCCTGCCAAATTCACACTATTTGACATTTATCAGGGAAGCAGCATGTTGTCATCAGTGTAAATAATGCTGCTTGTCCCAAATCCCACTGAGTCACCATATTGCCATGCTGTGAGCAAATGCACAACTTGGAGGAGAGATCTACCCTGGTTTACTACTGTGTTGTAGAGCCAGTCAATCAAATTTCTTCTGCAATAATACTAGAGATTTTGTTTTGTCTTACACTGCCCTGGAATATGACCAAGTAAAAGCTCCACCTGACACAAAACATAATGAATTCTAGTCCATAGCATGTAAAAAGCAGTGCAAACTATTAGAATGGAAAAAATTGAGGGGAGATAATCTATAAGAGCTAGTCCATTATCTACTCTTCTCACTTCACAATCTGAATCATGTGGTGGGAGGGGAGAAGAGGTAAGAAGAGCACTCCATCCTATGTTCTACCATTAAACAGGCCTAAAAGTGAACAAGGTAGAAGAAAAGTTAATTCAAGGTTAATAAGGAAACAGATATTAGAAGAACGATTTTTTAAAAAATGGATGCCAGATTTATGCCAAAGAAACCCATCCACCTGTATGCTGCTTTAAAAGCCTTATACATGCACATATGATGCATATATATGTAAGTATGCATGTATATGATTCTTCAACACTATCAAAGATTCTAAATTCTTAAAGATTTTATTTATATTATGGCACAAACAAAAGAACTGAAAACACAACTATGGTGGGGAATAAATCTATTAGGTTACATTCATGTGCTAATGAACTGTGGAGGTGCTTTGTGTAACATCTGTGAAAGAAAAAGAAAAGCTGATTAGAGACCAAAGACCTCCATTAAGTTCTGCATCTTTCAATTTTTATTGACCTTAAAGTTGTAGTTCAATTTGCTTCAGCAGTTTGCTGAAAATACTTTGAACACACACTGCCTTGTAGATTTTCCCAAGCCCCTCAATATGTTTTTCTTCTGAGTCCAATTTTCCCAGTATAAAAATGAAGTCAGCTACAAATCTCACACACAGCTGTTAAACTCAAATGCAGTTTGATGCCATTGGGCTCACCAGTATTGAAAACTCTTCATGGAGGGGAAACAAAACTAAAATTTAAATAGAAATACATGAAAAGGTTTAAGCAGAAAACATGAAGCACTTTGTGTTCAAAGACATCATTTCATACTATCTCCACAGGGAAAACTATAGACTCCATGAAAATTTGCATTACAAGGGTGGCTGAATAATCCTACCGTTGTCACCTTATGGTCATATTTGTCCTGACTTCGTGTTTCTGAAATGCTACCATGTATTTTTTGGCTACTTCATGTTTTCCTTTCCAAAAAAAGGTGAAAAAGAAACAAGGAAAGAAAATGTCATTATATCAATCTCAGACCTATCTTAATGCTTGCAACTGGTATTAGCAGGAAAATAACTTTTTATTATTAAGAGAAGCATGTATTTTTTAGTCTAATGAAACAAATCCATAAGGAATATATTTGTTTGGAGCATGGTGGTCTTATTTTTCCAGCAGATCAGCACCATGACAGAGAAAGGCATTTACACATAATTTTGGAATTAAAACCAATGGGGTGTAGTATTTGCTAAAATAAATGAGTTGTGCTTTGGTTTCCAAAATAAGAGCTTTATCTCAATACCATTTAAATTACATCTGTCTTCTACTTCCTGTAACTACAATAAACAGTGTCAGGTATTTGAGCAACAGATGAATAGCAGCCAAGTATTTCCCTCATATTTCCTTGCCTACTTAATGGCAGTTCATTCTAATACTTAAAGAAAATTGAAGAATTATCAATTACCTCATTTCCTAGTAAGGGGTGGAAAAGATAGCACTCCAGCAGGAATTTTTTGTTATCAATGAGATGTTGCAACTAAACTCTTGCCTTTTTGTGCATGTTAAAAAAAAAACAAACCAAAAAAACCCAACAACAAACAAACCAACCAACCAAAATCTCTCACACACACACACAAAAACATACAAAAAAATTCCACTATCAATAAGAAAAATACTCATTGCCCAGATTTTAATTTCAACACTTTTGATCAAACAGCCAGTCACTTTTAACTTCATTATAACCGAATTCTGGAATTCAGAAGAGTTTACATCACAGTTAAGCTGGGTAAGAGTCTAAGCAAAAACTTCATATTTCATTGCAGACTTCCAGGAATCACTTTGCTCACTTTGCAGTAGAAAAGTGTTTCTACTTCCAGTGTAAATTCATTCCACAACCCAATCATGTTAAAGGTAAAGTAATATCAGGTTGTTGAGAAGAGACAATTCTTTTTAATATAGCACTTTAATTTGTGCTATTTAAAAAGACATACTATACGAAATATTAAGAAAATTATTTCAAATTTTACACCCCACATTTATGCCCAAATCATATTGTTTGAGCATGCATCTAGCTTTATAGCTTTATACATTACAAATAGTGCCATTTGCTGTGTAGGGCTATCTAAGTTTAGTAAACTAAGTTAAAATACACAAACAAAAAATACCTAACAACAAAAAAACCTAAATAAAAACAACAACAACACAAACACAAATAAAATCAAAGAAGCAAAAAAACCCACACAAAACATTGTACCTGAGCATCACAGCTAAGGAAATATCTTACAAACCATTTTGAATCTATTCTATCTTCATGTATCCAAACATTCAAATTTTCCACTAAGTCATTGCAGCCTCACCCCAGGTGATTATTTGCTCCTATCTTTCAAACACCATTTAGTACAAAATGCGCCAGTATTTTATGAGCTGCATCTGCTCTCATCCGTCTTAAACCTGATGCTAGATGTTGACTAATGAGACTAGATAGAGCAGCAGAAAATTGTTGATATGTCAAAGAAATTATTCATACGGCAAAGCAGCCTCTTCTTGTATGGTCCTGCCCTTATATTTAGATAAGCTCTACACATGTCTTGAGCCTGACACCCTTCATTAGAATCTGAGTTTTAAATGTCACTGCTCTAAAAAACCCCAAACCATAACATCCTAGGCAATGGAGAAGTAGTGAAGGAGAAAAAAACCCGGTTATTATATTTAAAAACTGAAATGATGTACCAACTGCAGGATTATTTAAGTCAGACAGAGGAGGAAGGCTATGCATCCACATTAGCAGTCCAATAACCAGACCTCTGGTACAAGTACTGCCATCAAGATCTTGCTGCTCTTCAGATAATTTCCTTCACACATGAGGGAAGTGTATTTATCTCCATTTCTCCCTTTGCAGGGACAGAGTAAGTTGTTATTCTGCTATTCCACAGAAGGAGCAAAGAAAGCAAGTGGTATGTCTCTAGATCTGGTACATTTTATGCACCTCTCCATTACAGAATATGTCTACATATTCAAATAGAAGTTTTGGTTTCAGAGGCTAAGATTCCCACTTTCACCTACGGTCTAGACCTTCAACCTTCATCATTAATCAGCTTCAGGGATTAAGAACAAAAAGCCTGGAACACACACACACCAAACAAAGTACTCTACCAATAGCCTCAAGATTGTACCCAGCCCATCAGAACAATTTATCTGGCCCAATCTTTGTTCTGTAAATCAGGAGCTGGAGCATAGATCTGGGCATCAGTCAGATTAATGGCTCTAGATGTCTGTTCCCTAAAAGCTCCCAAAGGATCTCCACTTTCCTCCCACCCCTATCATGTAACTTGAGCTGTCCATACACAACTAAAAGACAAGTACTTTTCAAATGACAGAAAACACATCCTAATCACATGAAAGTACATATGCAGCTTGTCCATATGAAGCTTCTTGTAAACTTGTGAGGTCACACAGCACCCAAACATAGATGCTTCTACTAAGGAGAGGAGTGTGCACTTACATAGCAGCGAAGAGCTTAACCCTTGAGTTCCTCCATTAGATGCTACAGGGTTTACTCAAGACAAGGTGACCTTTAACCATCTTCAGAAAGAGGAAGGAAGTTTGAGAGTTACATCTACTTGTGACTGAGTTTGAAGAAATAATTCCATTTAAAAGGGGTTTCTTGAGTTTGACCTGATTTTTCCAAACAGCTGAGGTTGAAGCTCATGTTACCGATGTTCAGGAGTTTGTTTTTTGAAGACTATTTTTCAGTAACATTCTTCATCTCCAAAACTGGGTAGGTCTTTAAAAATAAACTTCATAGGAATACAGTGAAAAGGAAATAGTGCAGAAGCACAAAAATAGACTCAGGATTCCAATAACAAACCATAAATCATTCATTTTCATCACACATAGACTTGCAGCAACATTTCTGGTTCTATTAAAGAGAGAAGTTCAGGACATCTGGGGACAGGTTCATTCCTTCTAGCCTGAAAGCATTTTAACTTACTCCCAAAGCAAGGAAATCACAGGAGACCACGGTGTAAGTTATTTCTCTTGGCTTAGACAGATTGCAGTGCTACCTTGTTGTAACTGAGAGAAAGGATGAGTGAGGCTGTCCAAGTCCCTTATGAATTTAAGGCAGATCTTGGAAAGCCTTGGGTCCTACTCCTGGGAGGTCTAGTGCAGACCTGCACTCCTCCTTATAGGAACACATTAAGTTTGTATAAGAAAGTTAAAGACAACAAGAAGAAAGAGTTGAAATGGGATATGGAGGGGGAGGAGTGTAAAAAAATACTGAAGAATACCATGGCCAAAACCAAATTAAGTGATAAAGGAACATGCATTGCATCTGCAGGCACTATAGGTTTGCTCCTGCTGACCCCAGTCCAGTAAATTGTCTTGATGCCAGGTTTTTTTGTTGGAATTAATATAGTTCAGACTACTTAGCGAGCCTCTGAAATGCATTTAATGCTTACTATAATCAGTATATTCATCAGTCACACCCATCATGTGCCTCCATAAAGCAAATATAATTACACAAGAAAATAACTTTGACAAGTATATAGCCCACATTTGCCACACTAAAGATGTATTGGCTGTTGTGAAGAAATACATATGAATGAACATATCCAGCTAGAAAAGTAGTTTTGCCTGCAAAGAAAAAAACAACCCACCACAAAAATTCTAATTAGCATGAATAATATAGGAACTGATTCAATACAGAAAACTTACTTTAATTCTATGGTCAGAAATTGGTCAAAGGCTTACCTGTCCAAAAAGGACTTCTAATTATGTGCAATTTATCTTTATTTTACCAAATTTTACCATTAATATGCCTGATTTCTAATATCATTGGATAGTAAAATCTCCACATTCTATAGCTAAACCAGTTCCATAGCCTTGCTGTATCCTAGAACCCCTCTAGGACAGTCTCACTGTATTATTTGAGAGGAAAAAAAGTACATTAAAAAATAAAAATTCAAATGCATAGAACCATTCAGAGAATAATGCAGAAACAATGGTCCATAAAACGAAACCTTTATTTTAAAGTATAACATCACCTCGTTTGTTTTCCTTAACAGCCTCCACTGCTAGGTTATTTTCCTGTTTTCAGGGAACCTTATGCAGATGGGACCTCAACTGCAAAAAGCCAGCAAACACCTGTATGCTATTTCAAGGCCGGCAAAAGTAAAAGGCTAACAGGAATAAGAGAAGGATCTCCCCCTCCATTTTGCAAAAGATCCAAAGCAGGTTGCAAATGGTGAGATACGTGCCAGAAACAACTCTAAGGTTTAGGTATTCAGGCACCTTTTTTCCCAAGTAACATACACTTCCCCCCTGGGCTAAGTGAAAATTTTTAATTTTGTGAGACTGGCAAATTTCCTAGTATAGATAAAGTCTGTTTGAAAAAAAAAGTTCCAAGTTTAAAATACAGCTTTTTCTTGACCTCTAACAATTGTATTGCTATCAATAGAATTTCTACGACAATAGTGGCAATGTAGTACAGACTTGTTTTAAACACGAACCGGGTTAAGAAACCAAAGCTATCATTTAGCTACAGAGAAAAGATGAATAGCCTTTATGTCAAGAAACCGTGTTTACAGATTACATACTACAGTCAGGCAATTGTCCAGCATTCTTTGTGCACCACAATTCACAAGAAAGCTGAGATTGCATTATCCTTAGCAAATGAGCACTGGATAGACAGTATGTATGCAGAAAAATCAGATTCATAATAAGGAATAAAGAAATAAAAATATAATAATAATACAACAATGATAAGGAATAAAGGTTATTCTAGATTAGTACGCAAAATACAGCAAGAACTGTATTACATGACAGGTTGAACAGCAAAATGTAACAGCCATGTTAACTTCTAGAGAATTAGAACAGCAATACTAGCTTCTGTTCTACACAGAAGGAGACCAGAAGTCATCCTCTAGTCACAGGACTTCGTGATAGTTAAGGCTTTATAACAGTACCTGTGGGCTCACCATGTCCCAGAAGAGCAAAGACTCAAGTCTTAGTATAGGCATAATTGGGGAAAAAGCCATAAAAAAGTAACAGTTCAAAATACAATCAACGTTATCACTCACTTACATATTTATAACATTAATGTGTAACCCTTTGAAAAAGCAGATTACTCCCTTGAATGCTTTCAAAATCCCCAAACCTGTGAGCACACTACCACATTTATCACAGTGATACTTCTTAAGCAGTGGGACAGAATTATTCCCATCTCATTGTATCTAGCTTTCAAGTGTGTGTTCTGTTGCTGTTGTTAAAATAATAAAAGAAACCCAACAAAACCACCGGGGGCAGGAGGGGAGGGAAGGCTGGAGGGGAAGGAAAGGAAAGAGAAGTTTCTCCAAAATGTGGATAAATGGCTAAGCATGATACACACTGAGAGCAATTCTGTCTATGAATCAAAACAGTTCTTGTTAAGCCCCCAAGAAAAAAACGGTTTCATTAAACTATCTAAGAAAATTACTATTTTTTCACTTTGTTTTAAATCAAATCTTATAAATAAACCTAGGATTAGACTGTTCTTATGTAATTTATTTTCCTATGAACATAAATAAAACCTATCACCAAAAGCAGCGTCTATTAACATTCCTCAGGAGCACCCTTGATACTATAGTAAACTTGATGCTGCACACTCAAGAAGCTTAGCATAAGCTAATAGCACCAATACATCTACATAAAAGGTGAACTACATGCTGCTATAAACATATTTCTTCTTGTTCCTGTTTCTTACTAGCAGCCAATGGAGTGACAAATAACCAACTCTTCCAGAGCACATCTCCTTTTAAGCAGAAATGGGAGTGAACAGAATAGAACCAGGAGATTGAAAACAGTAACTACAGGAGGAGAGCAAAGAAGTAAAACAAAACCGGAAGTGGGTGTATAGCAGTAGAGCAGAGATACAAAATGGAAGGGGAAGGCAGAAGTTAAAAGATGAACAGGGAAGGAGACAAATGAGATACGAAAAGAGACAGAAGATAAAATTAACAAGAGTTAGGCCAAAACAGCACTTCTTAAATCATGGCTCAGACAATGAAAATTAAAGTCAACCTGACAGGAAGAGTAAATTACAATTGTCAGCATCTTCACTTTTTGAATGGTATTGCCAAGAGTCAGTCACGACTGGGAATTACTGGCCTACCACACAGCTGGTACAAGCGCCATAATGACTTTGTTAGCTCTGTGTCTCATGAGTGGATGCAGCATAGAGTAAGCATATGAGAACAGGGAAACGGAGGAAAGGGTAACCACCAGTGAGCTCAACTGGAAATGAGATTGAGCCTTTTTTTAACTGATCCACACACTAAGATACCACACAAGTCACACAATCCAAAGCACTATGAAAGGAGGAAAGCTTCGTTATACAGAGCCCCAAAATCTTTGCAGAGACTGAGGTGAATTCCTGTGCAAAGTTACACAAATTACATAAAAATTATACGTATGGTAGAAAAAATGGTTCCATCTAGCATCGTTCGAAAACTGCTGAAACTGTAACTGATAAAGAAAGAAAATTCTAGATAGGCACCACATGCAATGCAAGGAGAACTGTTATGTCTAAGGAAATGCTTCAAGGTACAATTGCAATGCTTTAGCTTATCTTAATTCACTAAAGACACTAGCCACATAAGATAACGTGCTGCCCTTATAATCTGTAATATCTTGGTCTGTATGATCCATCTATTCAAAATCAATGTGCAAAATGAAACAAAGTTTCCTCAAGATACTCATCGTAACTGACTTTCACCAAAAAACAAATATAGAAGAGACTGTAGGGACACACCCTCCTCCTCTTCCCTGAGTTTATTCAATAAAGCAAGTAAGAATTCAATCATGTTTTACAAGTTTTATAACTGAATATAATGTAGCATTAGCTTTTTGTTAATCTGACTTACATGGCATCGTTAGCTCAGAGGGAACCCAGGAGGAAGCTAAAGGCCTGCTTTTACCGAGAAACACTATTAAAAAGACAGAAAATATTTGTGTAAGCCGAAAACATACCGTGAACGTCTCTTCTGTACTTCTTTTTCTTTGTACTGGAGCAACTGGAAATTCAAGCAGGGACTTTACTGTCTTCCTTTTGGCTTTTTCCATTTGAATGTTAGTAAAATAATTGACAGCAGCAAACTCAATAAGAGCAGAGAACACAAAGGCAAAGCAAACTGCTATGAACCAGTCCATGGCAGTAGCATATGATACTTTTGGCAGTGAATGTCTTGCACTGATGCTCAGGGTAGTCATTGTCAACACTGTGGTTATTCCTTGAAAAAAATAAAGTAAAAACACTGCTGAATCAAAGTAAAAGAAAGCAAGAACTGGCAAGTAGCTTCAAAGACTTTTACATCACTTGTTAGTCTTTTTCTGTTGCTTGTGAAAAGCGTATTAGTTCTAAGTCATGGCAACCACCATATATCCATGAGCAGCTATGCACACAAAACAGTTAACCAGTTTTTAAAGGAGGCACAGAAAGCCCTGACTTCAGCAGACCATCTACAGTTCACATGAAGAAAACATGGAAGCTTTCATTTTGTACTTTTTTTCATGTCAAGTTCTGTAGAATTTTTACAAGTTATTTTCTAAACATTGATCATAATTTAGGTTGTTAAATTGAGGAGTGCTCCTCACACTGCAAGAAAAACATGATTTTTCCTCTAAAGGGTTCTGAACACCACCTACTATTCTACATCTGTTCATCTGATCCCACTTGTAATGCAGGTGTCATTAAGTCATGACAAATTATTTGGTGCTAAGAAGAATAATATATTAATAACTCTCTAAGTGAAGAAACCATCACCCTTTTTTAAGCTTTCTGCTACTAGTCGACCAATAAAATTTATTTAGAATTTTATCTTCTGAAAGAACAACTTTTTAATTAAAACATACAAGGATGAACACTGAACTTAAAATACGACCACTTCATGGTGGTACTTCAAATTCAAATATATGCTGCATAAAACCAAGTATGGGGTCTTTTTTTCACCCAAAACTTCCTGTGTCATACAAGTGTAAAATACTGAGTATGTGTTGAACACTGCATGAGTCCTGGCATGATAAGCTCAAGGAAGACTGACTACAAATGGAGATGTCAGTACTCTTATGAAAAGAACACTTTACCCGTTCTAATTCAAGACATAATTCTTAGAAGAATTCAAGCTATTAAAGAACGTATTTTTAATAGAGTCCTCACAACTCCTATTTGCTAAAGAGTGGTATTCCATTGAGCTAAACTGATGCAAAAAAAGCTTCACCTAGTCAATGCTATAGAGAGAATTGGTCACAATGAAACCAGTCCTTCCTACTAAGAGAAAAAAGTAGAAACCGGTAACCCCCAGCTCATGAAAGTACAAAGGATGTATCAGAGCAAACTCAGGAAGATAAACTACACAGATGCAAGGTCACAAAACCTTCTTCACTAGGAAGGTGTTGAAAAAACATAACACTGAAAATGATAAGTCTGAGGGGAAAAAAAAAATATAGAAAATTTGGGGTTTTTTCCACCCCTGCTTAGCTCCATCCTTCCTGAGGACCTGAAAGGACCTTTGCCCACTTTGAGCAAGAAGTTTGTCTCAATTGTTTCTAAAGACACTTAATAGATGTAAAAATAGGGTGAAGTGAATTGAGTCACCAAACACTCACCAAAAACAAGAGGGGAGGCCGTGACAGTATTGTATCTTTATCAGATTTTTCCCTATTAAATCATTCTTCAGGAGACTTGCAGTTGCCACTGCAACTGTCACATGATGTGTGCCATAAAGATTTACAGTGTAGGCAATTAAGTCTTGGTAAAAATATTATATTTACACATATACTGTAATTATCCAAAGCTAAATACTTACAAGCTCATGATTAGACATGCACATACGCAGCAATTTTAACATTAATTTTTATATTTAAATATGATTAATATATTTTGATATGGTTAAAACCTATTCTAAAATTACTGCTATCTTTCCCATCTACCACAATCATCAGATTTCAGGTGTCTGAAGCTCTGACTGCAAAAATCATGAACTGATGTACCTTAGTTCCTAGAGTATCCTTCATCTGTAACCATTGACAAGTTTTTCCTATTCATGCAGTGTCCAGTGGAATGACCTTTTGGTTAGGGTCTTCTGACAGTTCCTCTAGAAAGCTGGTACCATAGCAGGTATTCTGGTTTCATTCCTATCTCTTGCCTATCGCTTTTTCATTTTGGAAAAAAGTTTAGAAAACAGTGTCCCTGTCGGAATTTGACTCAAAACTAGAAAGATAGTTGCTGCCATACTTTAAGTAACTTGCTTCCAAAGGCATTTTAGTGATTTATCTGTCACTTAGTGGATGTCTAAACTTTATTAATATTATTAAGTTTCACATATGGATATAATTACACATATTACATATATGGCTCTATAGTCTGTACACTTTCAATTTTGTTGTTTGGTCTGTAAAAACAGATTCTATATTTCCACCTCATGGCAATGCTCCATTCAAAAATGTATCATTATTAAACATCACTGCAAATACATATAAAGTGATATACTAGTTTGCCTGCTGTGATGCTTGAGTTGAAAGCTAGTGGGATTCTTATTAGGTTTACAGGGTTTTTCTCCTATAACTAATCATTAACCTTATCTCATTTGTGATACAAACAGTGTTCTGACTCCACTTATATGTCTGAATGGGCCATCACATAGAAACATTAATTCTTATCACTCTTCCCAGCATCTACCTATCTGTAGAAAGGCTTTTTGTAGAACATCCTCTTCCTGCTTCAGACTACAGTACTTTATGAACTCAAGACATTCCTCTATAAAGGCTGATTTTAAAATGCTTTTATCCTATTTCTTTGCTAGGAATCATATTTCCATTTAATTTATTATGCTTTGTCTTCCACAGAAGCTTTTCTGCTTTTTATTCTCTGAGTTCAGTGTAACATCTCATTCAAGCTGTATTTTGATTAGGCCAAGTTTACTATCTTGTGATCATTTTGCTTTTGTAATTCATTTTCATAATGGCAATGGCAGAAAGGAAAAACAGTACTAAACATTAAATTACAGTACCAGGATCTAAGCCTTACTCATAGCAAGCTTCGACTGATGAGACAAACACCTCATAACATCAGTACATCTTGCACACTCCAAATCAATTTATTTTACAAGTATTCTATGAAGTGTGAGTTCAAACACTTACACTATTGTCCACTAGAGGATAAACCTGCTCTGGATGTACACTAAGGGCTTGATTGTATTACACAGGGCCAGGTTGTCCAAGTTGGCTCCCTCAAGAAAGTAACATCCCTAGAGCTGCACAGCCATTTGCCCCGGTCCACCATGCCACCCTCCAGGCTCTATATTCCAAGTTTCTCTTCAGGTTCCAAAGACTCACATGATAACATTCTTCATACACCACCAATAAAAATTCCTCCGAATTTACCTTATTGCCTTGTTTCTGCACTAGTATGGAGAGAGTATAACCCAAGGCACTAAAAAAGACCTATTCTAGTGAAAGTCATTAGAAGAGCAAATATGAGAAAAAGTAAAAAAAAAAAAAATATTTACCAAACACAGTTCTAGCTGGAACAGATTCCTTATTTATCCAAAATGAAACTTGAGAGAGGATCACAGTCATAATGCATGGGATATAGGTCTGAATCATAAAATAACCCATTTTCCGTCTGAGGTGGAAGTAAACTGTCATAACAATATATTCACCTAAAAAAAAAAAAAGAAAATATTTCGGACCATGTATAAAATTTGTGTTGCAGAATAACTGTTTCAGACTCTCAACTAGGATTGTGTAAAATGATGCAAATAAAATCATTTAACATGTACAGAAAGATACATTCTTTAGAAAGAGTTAAAGAAACTTTTTAACAAAAAATCCTAGAAATAGTAGGTTCTTACAATGTCATTCAGAAGCTGATATCAAAAATACTATAAATGTACAGCTAATACTGGTCTAAATTTTACAGTATAAGCATGATTTTAAAAATCCTTTTGGCAGCTGTTGAAGAAGAGTGTCCCAAGGCACAAGTTATCTACCTACCATAGTATCCAAAACATTGTAGTACCTACCTGTCGAATAAAATAATAAGAACAGTGATACACATCAAATGTTAATGCAAGCATCTGAGCTTCTTACTAGGCTTATATGTCAGCATCACTATGATAATGAAACAAATACAAAAATCATTGAGAAGAATTAAATACAATCTACATTTATCTAAAATGTTATCATTGCAAACAGGCAAAAAAAGTAGTTTTACCATAAACTGAATAAACTGTCTAAATAAAGCACTACAGAATGAGTCTTTTGGGAACAGTAGGGAAATTTTGTTGTTAACTCATAATAATGAATATGCTGAGAAGTAAATTTCCAGTGTATTGCAAAATGCCATTTTTTATTTTGAGTAAAATATCCATGGAGCAATACATCAAATATATTTGCTTTATCTGTTTCATTTTGACCATCACACAACACCCAAACCTGCTGATGCTTAGAAAATGATTCCAAATTTTAAAAATATTTTGGGAATATGCTTGTTTATCACCACACTGCTCATCAGTGATACTTCACTCATTTCGGATGCCTGTAGTTACCATTTGCCTTATTTCTTACAGCAAAAATCAGCAGAAGTATCTATTGTGACTATTGCATTTGTGCTTATCCTTATCCAACTAGAGGAGGTTTTATGGCTTTAATAACCCATTCTGTATGCTGTACTTCTATCCCGAGCTGTTTGCACTGCCAAACAAAGGAAGTCTTTTGCACATAATGTGGATACAGTGCTGAGAAATTACTTCCTCACCCAGGCATCCTCTTGACTCTTCAAACTGCATTTTAAGCAGTGATTAAATGCTCATTTTGTCCCTTGGAGTAATGATCTCATTCTAGCTTTCTGAAAGACTGTCACAATCTACTGTAATGAATCTGCAAATGTAAATCTCAAGGACAGAAACCTAATTCAGATTTACAAACTCAGCCCTTAATACATACCCTATGACATTCAGTAGAATAACTCAGCAAAAGAAAAGGAAAAAAGCTTTGGGCAAGGTTACAGGTTAGTTTTACCTCAGGTTGATTTTTACTGACGAGATTCCTACCTGTAATAGATTTAATAGTTTCAGAGGATACCGTATGCCCAAGGAGGTCATACTGAACTAAACTGGAAGACTCCTCAGGAACTTCCACTGACTTCTCAGGTCCTTTTGTCCAGGTATAAATCATTTCACTCTTTGGATAAGCATCTACAACACAGCATCAGTTTGCATAAACAGGAAACTTTTTCTCATACCTTACTAAGAGCCCAATCCAAACCTACAGAAACCAAACAGTAAAACTCACACAAACGACTTTAGAAGATACCCTCCATGCTAAATTATTCCCAAAAGCCACCCTCAGAGGAGAATAAATAACAGCTAAGGTTAACAGCTAAGATTATATGTCAAGTGTTACATATAAATTCCCTTCACAAATGAATTTGAAGATCAAATGCAAGTTCTTTCTGGATCAGCCCTTTCTGGGCATGCAAAGCTTATCTTTATTTTAGCAATTTCAATCTCAAAATTTCTTGATAAAATACACTAATCTATTAAAAAAAAGACAATGTACAAGAAGGATACATTTTGAAGATTGGGTGCACATTTTGTTACAGAAAAGAATGATTATACTAAAAACTACAATATTTTAAACTTCTGTTTAAAATATTTGCCAGAAACCATTGGACTGTAAAAAATTCACAATAGCCCCAAAATACGCACACACAAAGAAACACTTTACATTTAATGCAAAAGACATAACTTTGGGCTAGCATTCAATCCCTACACAGTCCAAACTCCTGTTAAAATGAAATCAAATCAGTCTTACATTTGATATGGCTACAGGTTATTTCAAGTTTCACTGCAGAAAATATGAGCGTTCAACACAATTTCTGTTGGCTGGTGATTGTCTGAAGAAATATGCCTGTGGAGGAGCCCCCACTAGAAAAGCACCCCTACCACACAGCTGATACCACAGCCAAACCTCACAGCACCTGGTCTCCAGTCTCACTGTAACAGGGATGAAAAATAGTATCAGAGTAGTGTCTTTAATACTCCCCTTTAGGTTGACCACCCAGTTGTAGAAGCTAATTTATGCTAAGGAAAAACTACAAGGGTTCTCCAAGCATTCCTGACTTAAGAGCTCCAACATCAAAGAAAACAGATTAATGTCCAGCTGCTGACTACATGGTAGTGTTTAAACAGAGAAGTCAGTGACTAAAAAGTCTTAAAAACTTAAAGATAGTTTACTGAATGCACCAACTATCCCCAGGGCTCTCAGAAGTCTCTGCTTTGGATTCAAAGCAGAGAACCCTAACTACCTCCCTTGGTTATTATGCAGCCTGTCCCAAAATGTGCCTTCTAGTCAAAGTTTGGACATTTTTAAAAAACCTAAATCTGACTTCAAAGCAGACAAGGAAAGTAATCTTCACTAAGATTCTTCTCACCAGTTTAAAAATTATTTATCTTGTCTAAACTTGCCATGCAGACAATTACCAGTAAAGATCAAATCTCTGCACAAAACCTACACATCTATCTTAGGATGCCAGTGTGCTTTCACTACCTGTAGGGAAAATCAAATAACCTGCTTCCCTTTGTGCCTTTTACCTGGCTGTTCTAAGCTGAGTTTTTCTTCTCCAGAGAATCTCTCACTTTACTAGGTATCCAATTCCTTACTAAGAACCAAGAAAAACTATATATTTCAAGCAACTGTGTAGCCAGAATAGTTGGGTTTAACATAATAGCTGAATCACTGCCTGCTTTGCAGTTCTCTGGGTTTAATTTCTAAGGTCCTACATAAAATTCCCAAGAAACTTAACAGGAGTTTTGTCTGTATAGGGATTGTGTATCAAGACGTATCTGTATATATTCAGAAAGTCTAGCAATTGTTTAAAATTTACTTCTACTATTTAAATTCTGTAGTTACAAGAAATTTCATAATTGCAACTTACAACTCCCAAATTTGAGAGGACAAGCATGACCATCCATGGGAAAATCCACTAATCTCATGGGACACTCTGCACTTATTGTAAGCCTATAATGGAACAAATTAAATAGTCTCTGGTTGCCATTTTGTCTAGGCAGTATAACTTTTGCATACAATAATTTTTAGAAGTCAAAAAAACACATTAGATACCTCATTGTGTACAGGATGGTGCCATTTCTCATTATTCTGAAGAGTTTATTTGGGGCCGTCATATTATGTGCAACAGACTTTTTCCCATTCCTGAAGAAAGTGTCTGGAGTCCATACCTTCGAGACCATCAAGTTATTAAGTCTTAAAATTTCAATAGGGCCATCATATTTTAATCTTTTATCTACCCATGTCTGACGAAAGAAGACATCCATTGTATATTCCTGTATTAAATTGCAGAAAAACAAAGATCAGGTTTGCGTGTGTGTTTCCTGTAAAAGAAGAAATCCCTCAGAAGCATAGAAACCATTAGTGAAGAAAATACTAAGTCTACTACACAAGCATTTCCAACTAAAGTGTCTTGTGTACTTCTTAATAGCTTAATTTATTACATTAGTCATATCAATAAATTGCTACACATTTAATCATTAAGGAATAATTAATGTAATAAGGTTGCAGGAAACAGGCAACTGAATTTGTAGTCAAGCACGTAACTGGGAACAAAATGATCTCTGACAAGAAGTGTCAACAGATTTTTAAAGAAAATATATCCATAGATTTGTGGCTACTGGCTAAATTTAAAATACCAGGTCAAACAATTACTCCCACTTTAAAGTTAGGAAACAAAACTTAATTTCATCTCATGGAAAGTAGGCTTTTAGCTGAGGAAAGCTCTTTGCCATGTCTACAAAAAATGGATAATAAATTACACATTGACTTGCATATATATACATTTTTTAAACTATGTAACTATCCCATTAACCCTCAGGAAAGTCATTCAGATGCTCCGAAGGAAACATGCAAACAACTGCAGACACAGGCACATCATGAGAAATCACATGTGAATGAATGGATGAAGGAAAGCATTTCTCATCTTGGGAAGTTAAAACATTCACACACACAGACACATACACATATACACAAAAATCCACATCATGTGGCATTGAGAAAGGCAGCACGGAAAGCTTTAAGTCCTTTCAAACTTAGAGATGTGATTTTGTTAAGCTAAAAATGCTTTCTGGCTTCATTCCAAATTCTTCTGCGTAATGTTACCATTGAAACTACTTGTAAGGCCATATCTATTCACACTGGCAAGGAGGCACATCTACTAGTGTAATGCATTTTAGGATTATATCTGTCTTCTTTCCCATGACTGTATCCTCCACTGTGATTTACAGTTAATCCACGAAAAGTGTCTTTTCTTCTGTCATTTCTTGCTTGTGACTTCATAGCTCACAAGTGGTAGTTTCTGTTATTAGCTTCTACATGACAGATTTTGTAATATATGATTTCAACTATTTGCATTACACTGAGTACCAAAGCAACTAAAAAGACATTCTGACCACTTCCTGTTGTACTGAGACCATAGCACACCTCACTATTGCAGTGAGTTTTATGAGTTCAGGCACATTCAGATTACACTGGGTCACTTATGGATACATTAACTAAAAGGTATCCCCAAACCAATTCCTGGATCCCTGAATAGCCTCATAACTAATCCCTAATGATGAAAGAGGAAATGTCTGCTGTGAAGTCTCCCTTTGCAAGTTCCTTACCTACCTTCAGTCCACGTTTTCACTCCTGCCTTCTCCAATATAACTATTAACTTGCCACGTGGCACCATGTCAAATGCTTCAATGGAACCTGAGAGATGCCACACATCTCTCATTGTAGATTTGAGGCACATATTACTCTATTTCCTTGGCGTTTCCAGATTCTTGTACCCCTTGTCACATTGATAGGCATCATACTGTACGTGACAACCAATGAAGGGGCAAGATGCATTTCAATATCAGACCGCTGTCACACTTGTAGCCCTTGAAAAAATATCTTGCTATCAAATACCTTTCCACATGATAGAGGCAAATCAGGTGCACCACAAAGTGAATGAAAGCACTATATGGGAAGAAAATTACTATCCTGAAACTGCCTTTTCCATGAAGAAGTTCAGTTTAGCACATATGGCTGTGTTACTTCCATAGGATTTCTTGAATAATTTATAAAAAGAGAAGCTACTGTATGATTTAAGGGTATACCACTGTAATTTAGAAGTTGGTGTGAGTTCTGCTGGATTTGACCTTGAAAGCAAAAGCCATTCAGTCCCAAATAATAGAATATGCAAATGTAACATTTCTTCTCTCTTACTATTTCGTGCATGTCACTAGGACATTCAATTTCTGCAGATACTTATGAAAGCTCTTATCAGTCAAACATTTGCTGAAAGTGATGCTAAAAGGAGCACAAAGATCAGCAAAGGGCATTCATCTGAAATGAAAACGTCAACAGGTGTTTGTGAAGTGATGACATTATTATTCACCTGAGAATAACACAAGTTTCAGAAAGGAAAAGCAATTTCAAAGATATTACACATTTTCCCCACAGTAGACTGACTTACTCCCTGCAAGGCCTGATTCTGCCTCTACACCATGAAAATCTGTTTTAAATCCTACGAAGTGAATTCTTTAAGACAGCTAAAACTCACTGAAAATGTGACCAGAATCAGACCTCATAGATCTAATTATAACCTGTAAATTAAGCTGTTACTAATCTTGCCTAATTTGCATGATTGACAGAACAGTACAGATGAAGCATCCACTCCGACTGCAGTTAATGGTTTCTCAGAACCAGGAAATGGCATTTTAATCCCAGAAATACATACCATTTCTACATCAGAAACAGGTCCAAAACTGGTGACATATATATCTGTTTTGACTTCAGTAACAGGACCTAATGTATGAAAAGGAAGTGAGCAAGAAAATTTGAATTTTGCAGGTCAACAATTCCCATAAATGATCCTGGCATGTGAACAGTTACCGCTTTCAGGGTTCTGTGGATGAGCAAGAGCAAAATGCAAACAGAGGTCAATTCAGACAAATCCCAAATAAGAAGCACTGCTCAATTATCTTTACCACATAAGTAAATCAAAAGCAGCATTTCCATGCAAATCCCCATTCAGAAAACCAGAGCTGACTCAACGACTAAGAAAACTGATGCCAAAAAATTAAAAGCCTCAGAGTAAGCACTGAATTCAGGAAATGCACTTTGCTCAAGACATTTATTACTAATATTTGGATCTACTGGTAATAACTGGACTATGGACATTAGCATGTCACGCACTGGGCAATTTAGTACTGCTGGACCAAGAACTGCATCCATATCCCAAGATGTATTTAAGTGCTTTAAGACTAACATTCAAAATAAAAGTTACATGTTTAAGTATTTTTGAGGGTCTGTACCTATGTCCACACCCTGCTACAAAGCCTGTCTTGAAAGAACTAGTAATACTTAGGACATTGTTAAAAATAGGGCACCAAGTAGAGGTCTAGCACTTTCACACAGCTGCATATGGCAAATCAACCATCAAAGCAAGTAATTTCCTTTTAATTATAATTTCCTTTACTACTTTGACATTTCAGAGGGGCATTCACTCTATAGTTCCCCTTAAACCAAAGAACACACGTGCTAATTTCACTGGAATTTAGGTCTGTTCCCAATGTAAAAGGCAAGAAAGCCGCTAATCATTACCAGCTGTTAAGATGATTCTGTGATCAAAGCATTAGCTAACAGTTTAATTCAGGTAACTAACTCACAGCATAAACGAAAAAATTTTTTAAAAATCTACTGACAGTCTTACCAAGCAGTATCTGTTTAAAAAAACATGTGCGATCTACAAATTCACAACCAGTCTCTAAACCCCTACAACTCAAATTTCTAAAGAGGATAAGCGGCTCAAGTCTGTTAATTCAAGCTTTAGCATAGTATTTGCAATCTAAAAGTGAAAGGAGAAAAAACTTAACAGAGTTAGCAGCAGAAGAATATGTTCCTCTTGAAAAGAACAAAAATCACTTCACAGATGTCACTTTGAATTAAATGGCAAAAGGAATAAAAGAAATAAGCAATGGGGAAATAGGGAATATATTTCTTGCACCTAGAATGAGTCTCAAGCTGCATACAAAAAATAAAACCATGTAAAATAATTTTACTAAAGAATTTTCAAATTATGTAGATAAGAACAGCTACCAATTTTTCAGTTAAATGTCAAAAAATTACTTTGCTGGAAGTTAAGTTTCTCAGACATTTTTTCATGATAAAATAAAAAAAATTACTATACAAGAGTTGGTAGCTCAGTGGTCCCTGGAAGGCTGGATAGTTTGGCATGTCTATCTTGAAGAGGTTCTAAGAAGCAACTCCCAGGTTCCAGATAACACACTTTCACACCACACCATTTGTTTTGCAATGGGTTGCTCTGTAAAACATGTCAAATGGAAGCTGCTCCCCTTTCTACAAATAACAAAGTGTTCGTTAGGTCAGGGAAATCCATTAGTATTTAGATCATTTGTTTTACTGATGACATAGTCCAATGACATTTCCTGAATATAATTATTTCTGGAGAGAAGAAGAGTTCCAAGAGATTAGAAGTGAAGACATTCATCTACAGTGTTAGAAAATAGGAGAGAAAAGCCCAATCATACTTGCACCTATAAATAGAAAAGATCCAATGGCAACTGACCTCCCATAATCAACACTACTATAATGTATCTAGGGTTGTTTTAAATAAATAAATATTTGTTTCACTTAAACTGAAAATATTTCTGAAATCAGTTCTACAGAAACAAAAAAAGTAATTTTTCCCACATAGCTTTAATAGATAAACACAGGAATTAGTATTTGTTAAGAGAATAATGACTACTGCACTCAGTTCCTGTAAGAATTCCTCTCAGAAACTGAATTCCATACTCAGTATTCTCTTATAATTGAGAAATAGAGACTAATCCCTGAATTCCTTTTAGGAACTGCTTTACTTGTTAGTTCTAAGAAACCAAATAGGAATAATTCTCAAATAAACTCCAAACCTTTAACTATTTTTCTTCTGATGGTATATTTTTTCTTTAGGTCACAGAACACTGTAATTTTACAACTACATCAAACTAAGCAAGAGGACAGATTTTTCCCAGAGACATGATCTGCTTCTCCCCAGACATTGATTTCTTTTGTTCTATTAAACAATTACAGCTTCACAGGCAATAAGTGTTCCAAGGCTTTCTGCAACTTTGGGGGGTTTTTTGAGTTTCTCAGAAAGAAGAGGAGAGCTAAGATCAAAAGCTAATCTACAAATCATCAAGCCTATGACTTAATGCTATTAGAAATACTATAGCAGAAGCACAGGACTAAAACTATGCTTGAGTTCACTCTTCAGTAACTGCTATTCTGTTCTCAAATATTTATTAGTATGACCCATGAGAAAGAAGGAATCAGGAACTCTCAGACAATAATGAGGCCACAAAATAATGTTTACTTTTCATTGCTTGCCCAACATGATGGCAGAATAGCAACAAAACAAGTGGTAAAATCACATTTAATCCACTAGAAAATGGCAGATGAATAAGGATCTAGAATAATTTCAGGAATCCTAACAGTTTGTATGTCAGTTAGTACTGACATACAAATCCTTGCTTTGCAGCCAAAACCTTGGTCAAATATTTCAGTATCTGGTAGGAGCAAAGACAGCAGCAAGAGACAGTGAAGCTGATTATCTCCCTAATGCTTTCTCTCCAATTGCAGCCCTTTCATGCTCCACATCTTCCACCTACATTGGCTTTAACAGTTGTGAAATGACATATCTTGGATTTTCTAGCACATCCCAGTACTTAATGCCAACCCAGGACTATCTATGGTGCCACCAATACCTATCCCTTATTCTTATTCTTCTAGAAGAAAGCATCACTCCAATTGGTAACAATAGTGGGGGTATAAATAGCGAGTCATGCTGCTGATTCTTTTTTAAACTATTATTAATCGTGGGAATTCCTGTCAACGAGGAGGTGATCTGTAGTCACCTAACCTACTTTTACAGGTGATTTAAGCAGCCCTCTAAAATGAATGTGTTGCACCACTAAATCAACTCAGGCTCTGCAAGCAGATCCTATTAGAAACCCTAACACTATTACCAGCAATAAAATGCAGTGAGTTGTAAGAAGGCCAATTAACTTTAAATATGACCACTTGGTATTATCCCTCAATGGATATTCAGAAAGTATCTATCCACCATAAATCTTCAGGAATGCTGAAGAACTATTTATAACATACTGGTGTGTATTTTTATGTCAATGAAATAGGAGGAGCGTCCTACACACTGCAGTGGGAACAGTTAAGTCTGAATCACTGCTTGCAAGATAATATACTTTAAAGAAACTCAAGAAGGATTAAAAGCAACCCCTGCAAAAAGCCAGAATAGTTCAGTGTTATGGATGTTACATGTGGGCTGAAGTAGTGATGCTGGGCCCTAACCCTGTGAAGAGGAACACAAGACAGCTCTCCCATGCATTTTATGTCAACATATGGGTTGAACTGCAGCACAGCTCCCAGTGAAAGACTTTGGGCTCCATTATTCCCACGTCTCCATAGGCAACTGTCACTGCAGAGATCTCCACTGTATGTAAACAGCCAAATCCTGAACAGGCTTTCTGTACATTGCAAATTTGGCCATGAAGAGTCACACAACTAATCAGGAACATTAGCAAAACAAGTCTGTTCAAAGGTTTCAGCATACAAAGTACTATTTAAACGCTAAGAGCAGTTATTGCTACTATTATGAAATCAGTCCCAGGATACATAAACCACATAAAATTCTATTACATCAGTTGTTACAGCTACATTAAAAAAAAAAAAAGTAGTTGCTACAGATTTTTTAAATATAACTACATGTGAAAGATTTGGTGCTTCCTCTTTCCAAATTCTTGCTGCCTGAATAGAGTTGACATTTTTTAAGTGAAGGGGAAAAAAAGAAAAAAAAAAGATCTATCATATGAAGCATGTCTCCTGCTTCATTTTATCAGAAAGAACAGCTAAGGACACCTGCTATATGTAAGAATTTTATTCAGAAGCCAAAACAACTAGATAGGGCATTTTTAAAAAATTAAAGTAAAATTCAAACACCTGGGCTACATTCTCCACCAAAAGACAATACAACAAACACAGGAGCACAAAACAACCATTGTCTCTATATATGTTTACCCATCAGCATATCTGAACCTGAAAAGGGAAAAACATACCACCAGAGATTACTGTTTCTTTGTCTGTTTATGAGCAGATCATCTCTGCTGAGACAGCCAATAAGCTTGATGCTGGTGCCAGTTTTCATGATGTGGACACCTGTCTACTAAGAACTGGACTATGAATATCAGCTAATTTTATACAGATCACTGAACAACAGACAGATGGTAATGACTTCAAGCATTACTAACCTGGGCCAAATTCAAATCCGTCACCTACAGGTATCTAACACCATATCCTGTTAAGCTTTGAGTCATCTACTCTCACCAGCTGAGGAAGACTGGACAACTGCCTGAAAAAAAAAATGACCAGCTTCACTTTATGATGCCCACTTCAAGTCCATTTGCAATAAAAAAATAAAAATAAATTAGAATATCTATTATGCTGAGCAATGGAATCTTGAAGGTACACATGAGTTCCTAGTAAGAGCAGATAATCATGTAGATATTTTTATTTTCTCTAAAAACAGAAAATTGTCTTTGCTCTTCCAGTGTATTCTGTGTTTATTTTCTGACTAAAGTCCTGTATTGACAGGAAATGAAACTCTTCAGAAATGTTGTTCATCAGCTGAACATCACATAGCCTAGACAGGGCAGAGAAGCCCTCCCCTATCCTTCCTATGGGAGACAGTGGCCAACATATTTAATTCCACCAAGTATTGAGGTGCACTTTCACAGGTCAGATCATGAGAAAGAATATAAAAAGAAGAAGAAAATAAAAAGGGAAATAAACACACACAGTCCTGTTCCTTCTACTCATGAGTCAGTGTTCAGGGCAGTTTCCAAAGAGAAAGCCACAGAGCTAACACCATTTCAGTAGCTGATAGTGAGACTCAAAGATCATGCAAGACTCTGAACAGAACTCAGGAAAAGAGAGGGCTCCAGCTTTCACTGACTGATGGGCAACCGCAATGAGCCAGTAACACACTGTGGGCCATGCCAGCAGCTTGTAGTGAGCAGGTTTCACAGTCACCCAAGAGCCTTGTGCAGGAGGCAAGTAACACACCATCTTCTTTCTTTGGTCTGGCCATACAACTGGCCATTAAAAGCACGACACCAGAGTTGAGATGTTCTTTAAAAGGCACAGTCCATCAAAATGAGCAGATACATGGCAGCACGCAGTGATGCTGCCTCTCATCAATTTCACTCTCTCTTTTCCTTACTACTTCCCTAAGTCCTGGTTTAAGTGTGCTGAGTTACTTTATTCTGAAAGTTTCACAGACACCATTAAAGTTTTTAAAGTTACAGTCTGATACAGGTTTGAATCAGCTCTTGCGTACATCAAGAGTTGCTCAGGTACTGTCTGAAACCACGCAGGGGTTTAAAATGGCAAGTCAGACCCAAGCCTTTTACTTCAAGTCAATAACACGCTTTTCAAAGACTTCGGAATTCCACCGGCACTTTGAAGCACCAGAAGGGTAACAAGGTGATTTTCAGAGAAAATCCAACTTTTTAAACTTTCCATAGTTTTTCTTCATGTCACACAAAAAAATTTTTAAAAGCAGATGAAAACTTGAGACAGGGATTTAATTAGAAATGCCTTTACTCCAAACTTTCACAGCTGAATCAAAATAGCATTGCAGTAGTACTCTTGAAGTATTCCAGCAGATAGTGCTTTTAATTGAGGACACCACAAGCAGCTTCTGTAAAAATTCTGGTTTTATACAGTGGTTTTGACCAGGAGATTCACTTGGATTACAAATTGCATGCTGAAATTCCAGATAATGATATAACAGAGCATACAGTGCAGGAAATTAAATTACTTCATTTCCATCACACTATTTTCAAACATCATATAGCATTACTTCATTCATTAGTCCCTAAATACCTTCCCTCTACTAAAATTCAGAACTCTTATGCATTTAAAGTCTTCCTGACAGCAGTTGTGGTTTTTTAACTTTTCTACATGAAACTGCCCATTCTGCTTTGTTTTATTAAATTTCAAGGTGACATTTCTTTGCTTTGGTCTCAAGTCCTTAGATTCCCTCCCCACCCACCTTAACAAGAACTTTCACTTAAATGATTTTTAATAACCTTTTTCAGAAACCCTTCTGGTTGTTTTTTTTACACTAAGCACTGTGAGGTTTGGTAGTAAGTGACAGCAACTTTTTGGGTTTATAAAGTTCATTTAATATAGTGAATTTTTAATGAAAGGTGTCAATGCGATGACATGGGGAACTTCATTCTTCTGTTAACTCTCAACATACGCCATGCTCCTGAATAAGTACCACCAAGACAAGCTTCCATATACTCCACTGAGGTTAATGACTCTCCTGGAAGACAACTTCACATTTGTAGCATGCTCAAGAAATTTAACTTCTCCATAACTACTATGGAGAATTTTGATCTGGTTTTTGGAAAGCTCCAAACTCTAGCATTTTGTATTTTGCTCTGTGTGTGAATAATCTTCATGCACTGTTATTTGTGATTCCTGTGGAATATACCAACAAAATTCAGAATTTGGCTACTTGTCCCAGTTGGATTTTAAAGATAACCTGCACCAGAATTAGAAATATTTTCATTAATTTGAAGTTTAAAATCAGCATCACTCAGACCTCTGTGAGGCCTTATGTTCTTAAAATAAAGCTTTGTTTCATTTCAGGCCATGTGAAAACTAGACG
Source organism: Sakesphorus luctuosus (assembly GCA_013396695.1). NCBI lineage: Eukaryota > Metazoa > Chordata > Aves > Passeriformes > Thamnophilidae > Sakesphorus > Sakesphorus luctuosus. The sequence continues at coordinate 1,163,271 of VWZD01008862.1, read as the reverse complement.
GTGAATCAGCTTCAAGAAGAAAACAAAAATAAGTGTTCTGCTGTTCATCAGAAAGTGATGCAGCTTTAACATTACCAAAACACACTGTATTTTCCATCTCTAAATATTCCCATCTCCTCTGACATTTTGTTTGCTAGCTATAGTATAAACTAGCAAGTGACCACTTGTAAGATACAACTCCCATTTGTCATAAAAATTTATCAGAAAAAAACCCCCAACAAAATATAGGGAAAAGTTGATTTTTATATTCTATATTTCAATAACCAATCCATAGTTATTACTTGAGTAATGTCAAAATGTGAAATCTGATCAATTACAGAAATTTTTTTCTTTGATTTTTGTTGTTTGTTTTTGTTGGGCTTTTTTTGATTTGTTCCTCAAATCAGGTGAAGATAATTTTCACTCTAAGGAGCTAAGCAGGCAGGCCTCCTTTTCAAACACAATGTATTTTTTACCAAGAAGTTCAAAACTCAAAGATGAGTTGTGTAGATATAAACCATACAAATGGTTGTAAGGAGGAGAGAAGAAAGAAGCAGTATAATAACCATTTTGTGGAATATTCACCCAGAAGGGTTTTCCCCAGGCTGAAATCGCAGGTTTTTTTCCTCCCTCTCTCATTTTCTTTAATATTGCCAATATGAAAGTTCAAGAAGATACAGTGAACTTTTTCTCCTTGATTGCATTTTGCTCAAAGTCTCCAACACTTACGGGGGAAAAGTTCTACTCTTGCAAAATATTCTGCAAAGGACAACTGTATTAAAATGAAAATCAACATATAGTACATATTTAGTAGTTGTTTAATTTTGGAAATCTGATAATGCTCATAAAGCAACTTTGCTAGATGACTAATTAGTTGGCATTCAACCTAAAATGATACCAAACATAGCACATCTCTTGTATGCGTGCAGAAGTGTCTGTAACCTCTCCACAAAGACTAAACTGCAAAAGGCTATCAGTTCCCAATGATTCCTCTGAGCGTTAATAAATTTAGCTTCCCTCTCACTTAATGTGTAAACCAACTTAAGAAGGCCTCATTTATCCAATACATTCAAAATAATAAAGGAGTGATCAACAGTGCCAGGTGTTGTCCTTTAATAATCATGCATGTAAGCACTGTATATGACCCATGGGGAACATGTTGGCATACATGTCAGTGTAGATGGATCACGTGTATGAAGAAGGTACTTTCAGAGGAGGAAGAAAGTATTTTGCAACATAAACCTACGCAAGTATCTCATTCAATCTTACACAGGAAACAGCCTATAAAACCCTTCTTATAGCTTTGTGCAACATAAGAAGTACTGAAGCATTTCCTTACAATCTTTTTTTTCTAATTTCAAATTTGCATTTTCAGTATCTTCATTCCAGATTACAAAATGAATTTTTATTTTGCCTGCCTTTTAATGATTTTTTGTTTGAAGTCCCTACACAGAAACATTAGAATCAATAAAGAACAGCAAGTCTGATTGTTTCTTCAGCATCACAAAACTGTATCTTAACAGCCTGGGGTACAAAAGAGGCCCAAAACCCCCACATGCAGAGCACAGGTGAAGGCAAATCTGAAACTCCTCTACATCTAATTCCTCTACACCAATTAAGTCTACTCCTAAAAAGAACCGGTGTGCTCAGGCACCTGAGCTCTGGTTTTCCCTAACTAGCGGAACAGAACCCATCAAAGACTAAGGTTGAAAGTACTGTCGTTTCTACCAGGACCCGATCGCAGCATTTACGGGTCAAAAACTGTTACGAACGAGAAGAATGTGGATGTTTGACAGGTCCCTCCATCCCCACCAAGCCGACGCACACTGGCTTCAGGGCTTATTTTTCCTTCAGCGCAGCAGCCCGAACCCGGGATGTGAGAGCAGCGAAGCGGGGGCTGAGCCCGGGGCCACCCCAGTGGGGCCCTCACAGCCGAGACTGCGCAGCACCCCCCGGGGCTTTCGGGGCCAGGAGCTGCCTCGCTGCCAGCCCTTCCTAGAGGGCTCGAACCCCGGGGCGGGGAGTGGGGACACACCCCCACGTTTTCGGTCAGTAACGTGTTGGTCCGAGCGGTGAGCGCTGCGTCCCCCGCCCCTGCCCAGCGACCCCCGCCCGCCTTCGCCACCGCGCCGCCACCGTACCCCCGAATCCCGGTCGCAGCCGGTTGTCATAGCCATCCAGGAGGCTGTTCAGGATACTGGTGAAATTCTCCGGCCGCAATTTCTCCTCTTTTTTGCTCTGCCCCGGCGGCCCGGTGAGACTGCGAGGCAAAGAGGGAGCGGGTGAGCGGAGCCGCCGGGAGCCCGCGGTGGGCAGTGGCACCGGGACCGGCCGCCGGGGTACTCACCACGTCGCCAGGCACAGGCAGTGCAGGAGGGCGATGGAGAGACCCGAGGACATGGCGATCGCTGGCTCCTTGGCAGAAACCATCTTTGCATGCCATACTTCACGCCTGGGCACGTTAAGCGCCTTGTCCGAGGCGGGGAAGGGGACGCGGGGCCCGGCGTGGGGGCGGCGGCCCCCGGCGGTCCCACATGCGCGGCGCCCCGGTTGCCAGGCGCCCGGCACGGGCGGAGGAGCGGCAAGCGAGTTTCCCGGCACCGTT